>JAAIUW010000137.1:0-69905 GCA_014851425.1 Senna tora | reverse complement strand
TTCGAAAATTGATATTCATCAATTTTCGCCAATGAGTGTTCCGAAAATTTGATTTTCTTGTTAATCAGTTTTCGCGGATAAGTGTTTCGAAAACTTTATTTTATTGTTAATTAGTGGTCGCCGATGAGTGTTTCGAAAACTTGATATTCATTAGTTTTCGCCAATGAGTGTTTCAAAAACTTGATATTCATTAGTTTTCGCCAATGAGTGTTTCAAAAACTTGATATTCAACAGTTTTCCCCAATGAGTGTTTCGAAAACTTGATATTCATTAGTTTTCGCCGGTGAGTGTTTTGAAAACTTGATATTCATCAGTTTTCGCCAATGAGTGTTTCGAAAACTTGATTTTCTTGTTAATCAGTTTTTGCCGATGAGTGTTTCGAAAACTTAATATTTATTAGTTTTTACCGATTAGTGTTTCGGAAACTTGATATTCATCAGTTTTCGCCAATGAGTGTTTCGAAAACTTGGTTTTCTTGTTAATTAGTTTTTGCCGATGTGTGTTTCGAAAACTTGATATTCATCAGTTTTCGCCGGTGAGTGTTTCGGAAACTTGACATTCTTCAGTTTTCGCCAATGAGTGATTCAAAAACTTGATTTTCTTGTTAATCAATTTTCGCCTATGAGTGTTTCGAAAACATGATATTCATCAGTTTTCGCCAGTGAGTGTTTCGAAAACTTGATATTCATCAGTTTTCGCCGGTGAGTTTTTCGAAAACTTGATTTTCTTGTTCATTAGTTTTCGCCGATGAGTGTTTCGAAAACATGATATTCTTCAATTTTCGCCAATGATTGTTTCGAAAACTTGATTTTCTTGTTAATCATTTTTCGCCGATGAGTGTTTGGAAAACTTGATATTCATCAGTTTTCACCGATTAGCATTTCGAAAACCTGATATTCATTAGTTTTTGCCAATTAGTGTTTCGAAAACTTGATGTTCTTGTTAATCAGTTTTTGCCGATGAGTGTATCGAAAACTTGATATTCATCAGTTTTTGCCGGTGAGTGTTTCGAAAACTTGATATTCATCAGTTTTCGCCAATGAGTGTTTCAAAAACTTGATTTTCTTGTTAATTAGTTTTCTCCGATTAGTGTTTTGAAAACTTGATATTCATTAGTTTTCGCCAATGAGTGTTTGGAAAACTTGATTTTCTTGTTAATTACTTTTCACCGATGAGTGTTCGTAAAACTTGATATTGATCAGTTTTCGTCTGTGAGTGTTTAGAAAACTTGACGTTCATCCGTTTTCTCCAATGAGTGTTTCGAATACTTGATTTTCTTGTTAATCAATTTTCCCTGATGAGTGTTTTGAAAACTTGATTTTCTTGTTCATCTGTTTTCGCCGATGGGTGTTTTAAAAACTTGAATTTCATCAGTTTTCGACAATTACTGTTTTCGAAACATGATATTCATCAGTTTTCGCCAATGAGTTTTTCAAAAACTTGATTTTCTTGTTATTCAGTTTTTACCGGTGAGTGTTCCGAAAACTTAATATTCTTCAATTTTTGGCAATGAGTATTTCAAAAAAATTATTTTCTTGTTAATCAGTTTTCCTCGATGACTATTTTGAAAACTTGATATTCATCAGTTTTTGCCAATGACTATTTCGAAAACTTGATATTCTTATTCAGTTTTCGCCAATGAGTGTTTCGAAAACTTGATATTCAACAGTTTTCGCCGGTGAGTGTTTCAAAAACTTGATATTCTTCAGTTTTCGCCAATGAGTGTTTCGAAAACTTGATTTTCTTGTTAATCAGTTTTCTCCGATAAGTGTTTTGAAAACATGATATTCATTAATTTTCGCCAATGAGTGTTTCAAAAACTTGATTTTCTTGTTAATTAATTTTCGTCGATAAGTGTTTCGAAAACTTGATATTCATCAATTTTCGCCGGGAGTGTTTCGGAAACTTGATATTCATCAGTTTTCGCCATTGAGTGTTTCAAAAACTTGATTTTCTTGTTAATCATTTTTTGCCGATGGGTCTTTCGAAAACTTGATAGTCATCAGTTTTCGTCGGTGAGTGTTTCGGAAACTTGATATTCTTCAGTTTTCGCCAATCTGTGTTTCACAAACTTGATTTTATTGTTAATCAGTTTTCGCCGTTGAGTGTTTCGAAAACTTAATTTTCATCAGTTTTCGCCATTGAGTGTTTCGAAAACTTGATTTTCTTGTTAATCAGTTTTCGCCGATGAGTGTTTCGAAAACATGACATTCATCAGTTTTTGCCGATGAGTGTTTCGAAAACTTGATATTCATCAGTTTTCGCCGATTAGTGTTTCAAAAACTTGATTTTCTTGTTAATCAGTTTTCGCCGGTGAGTGTTTCAAAAATCATGTTTTCTAAACACTCATTGGCGAAAACTGATGAATATCAAGTTTTCGAAACACTCACCTGCGAAAACTGATGAATATCAAGTTTTCGAAACACTCATCGGCGAAAGCTGATTAAAAAGAAAATGAAGTTTTCAAAACACTCATTGGCGAAAATGAAGTTAAGTGTTTCCCCAAGGATCGAAACACTCCCGGTCTAATTTTTCTCTTTTTCCTTTCATGAAGTTTAGTGTTTCCCCAAGGATCTCTTACTCTCAATTGGTTATTTTAACCTAAGAAACTAGAAGTTACATGTTTGATACTCTCGCGCTTTCCTAAAATAAACATACAAATAAAGTCAAGTGAAAATGAGGTACTATACCTCTGCATATTACCTAAGCTGTTCAAAACCTAAGTCTATAGCATATAATTCATACATACATATATATACAGACATCAGTATCAAAGTTAGTGGCTCGCAGGTCGAAAATAGTCAGTACTAAAGTCTATATTAGAGTGTCATCAGGGTCACTGCCAAAATGTGAGTCAACTCATGCTACCTGTCCATCTCACCCCTTTCTAAGTCGCTGGGGCATCAACCGAAGGAAGAAGAAAAGGATGTCAACCGCCTTCAGGATTTGGAATTATCCCAGAAGAGGTACCTCTAGGAGCTGTATCTCAATCTCCAGCAGCAGTATGTACCTGGGCATCTGAACACACAAACGTAGTGAGATATAAAATCCCAGTAACATAGATTACCAGTTTTCTAAAAGACTAATTCGTGGTTCAGCTGCATTCCTAAGAATACAGAAAAATACTTCCTTCCCAATCAACAGATAATTTAAACTTAATACACATCGATTACATGATATTTCCACTTTCGGAAAGAAACCAATACATCAATCACAAGATATTTCCCTTGACACCAATTCAGAGATATATGGTCATGCTGAAAACTGTAAACAGATGAAACATCGTTTTCATTTTAAAAACAGGCATATTTACCACTATATGCAGGTTTCAGTCATGCCAGTCTTTTCAAAAAGGTACATGTTTACCTCTACATGGAACCATCAAGTCTCTCCAGGACCTGTTACAACTGGTTAAACCATTACCGTCAATTCAAAACCAATCTAATGAAACAGGACAATACCGACTTACCATTTACCACTATGGAAAACCTGCCCAAATAAGGCCAACAGGTAATTACCTAACATCCCAGGGCATCCCCCGGTGTGCGCACAAAGTTAAAACCTTAGGATCACCAGTCCCGGAATGGATTATTTCCTCACTAGTTGCTAGGCAGCTAGATCTCGGACGCATCAAAACATAGATACTGCCTCTCCAGGGCAATTTTACCATTTTACCCCTCGAGGGGCATATGCACATCAAAATACAGATGCATGCTCAAAGGCCTGCCCTTCAAGGCATTTTATTTTCACATATGCTTACAAAAGTTCATTTTCATGATTTGCATGCCACACAATTAAATAGCCTGTTAAAATCATTAAATTCAGCCATTGGTCAAGAAAATCAAAAAGAAATCAACCTCAACGCCAAATATAATTTACACAACAAGTGATGAGCATAATTATTGATTCAAGCATCCAAAGATCATGAAATTTCACTACAAGCATCCTTAATGCATACTCAACGGCCTTTGTCAATTTTGCAGTAAAGACAATTGCATTTGGACCCTTAAATTCACAAATTTTTACAAAGGAGTCCCATTCTTTTAAAGAAAGAAATCGAAGGCACATTTAAAATGTTTAGACTTCACTTAGTCAGCCAAATGGTCAATTAGGACCTACTACACACACCCAGAAAATCCTAACAGAATTGTACTAGAATTTGGGTAGAAATAGGACTTTTCAGCTTTTCTCAAGTTTTTGATGCAATTTACTCCCTATTAAGACCCAAATTCTGTTCTAGGTTGTTTCAAACCAAAACCAAGGTGCAACAAGTACCTAAAAGCTATTTATGACTTGCTCATGTAGTGTTCCCAGAAAATTAACACCCAAAGGTCATACTTTTGCAGTGAAATACATGGAATTCTCAAGAAATCAAGTTGAGTCACAAAATGGGGTTAGGGGCCACTTTGACCACTTCCCTGCCCATACAGAGAACCATACTAACACACAGAACTAGAAAACACAGAAATTCAACCTCAGATTGCTCAGTTTACACAGATTCTATTATAAAGACCAAAATAGTAAATTCAATTCTGTTTAGTCCCTATTGCATCCCCTTTTTTGTTTTGACCTCTGCCCAGCACATTTTAGTGTCTCCTAAGCAAGGCAAGACCACTAGTGGCTTGCACAACAAGTGTGTGCAGCCACATCAGTACTGAGTAGCTATTTTTGCAAGTCTTTTGCTCTTTTTACCATTTTTCCACTTTTGGCCTTTTTTCTGTTTTCTAAGTCATAGGATAGCACATTTTCTATTTGGGAAGAATACTTAGGAGGTTTAGAGGGTGGGTGGACAGACCTACCCTCTTAGAACCTGAGTACCCAAGTCTTAGAGTTGAACAGCCCACTTTTACCCTTTTCAATGCACATCTTGCCTAGCCTTAATTCTAAGGGTACTTTAACCCTATTTTTCTTGCTTTCATGCTTAGTCCCTTCACTACCCAGTGTCCTAAACCTCAAAATTCAGAAGTCACAGGGCACATAGTCTCAATCCAGCAAGTATTCACATAAGCACAAGGCATATAACCAAAATTCTGCAAGCATTCAGATGGAAAGGTTCATTTTTACATGCATTTGTTCTCTTAGATTGAACTTGTCCTTTGACCCAACACTTCCAAAGTTTTGAGCTACTGCGGAACTCTTCAAAACATGTGAAAATACACAGGTAGCAGCACATACTAATTTTCAAAACTCACTTGGCAAAATTAATGTTATTTTTCAACAAAAATCATATGTTTACTCACCATTTCATTCCATAAATTTCTAAATCAAAACTAGGCATTGGGTAGGAAGATTCTAGGTATTTAGCCACTGTGGAAAGACTTGAAAAAAATAAGAGAGAGGTACATACACCAACCAGCAGTAGCTCAATGAGCTCACTGGCCAATTTGAGTACCTAAAATTTATCCCAATCTCATGGCTTCTCTTATTTTAGAATGGAAATCAATCACAATACTTGCATACCAAAAATCTATTTTTTCAAGACTTCTAAAAGACTTACCAGCTAGCATTTACCACCGTGACAATAGTAAAAGAACCATTTGACAACAAATAATAGTAAAGGAAAGAAAATCAAGAATCATTTGTTAAGGCAAATTCCCAACTTTTCACTAAAATCTTCACTACTTGAATCAGAATTTTTAGGAGTAATCAAGGCAAGATTTCATCTTCACGTAGTCCCAATATCCTCTACTAATTCATATAATCTCAGTCTAATACCCAGAATGTCAGGAATCATCAAACAGCAAGCATGTGATTTCATATTAGAAAATAGTGAATTTTAGCAAAAAATCAACAGACTTTCGAGGCTCTGAACCCCTATACGGAAGCCTCTGATCATGCATGCATTGAGGGTCTATTAAAGATCATTTTCTTAGCTTTCTAATGACTACTCACACACTCAATGTGGATAAAAGATGAAAGAGATATGCTCCCTGGAAGCTTCACTGCCCGAAACAAGGCATTCTGTGGCAGCCTCGGGAAATTGAGTCATAGAGGCTCATACCACCATTTCTGGTGGATGCTCTTGGCTCAGGGATGGCGAAGGAAGGGTAAAACTATGTTATCTTCATTTTCAGAAGAAGAAGCACGGATTTGGACCTCAGGACAGCTTGGGTAATCTGATGCAAGGACAACAAAATCTTGGTTGTGAGTGAATGTGTGTAATTCTTCTTCTCTTTCTACATCTAGTTGCTAATTCCCAAAACTACATCTTCTCCACAACTCTAAACTTCTTCATGAACCCTCAACTCTCTTACTCTCAGCTCCGCTTCTCAGTTTTCTGGTTAGTACACCTCTCCCTCTCGGTTCCATTCCTTATATAGCCACTAAGACATGTGTGAGTGAAATGATTAGGAAAGCTATGTGTCCAGCTGTTGGGGCCTCTTAATTTTGTGTTAGGACACCTAAGTAAGGTGTGCTGGCAGCCTTAAGGGTTGTTTGGGTGGGCAATTAAGCACTTGGCCTCGGGTAGACTTTAATCTAGGTGTATTAGTGAGTGATGCTTAAGTGGTCTTTCACTGAGTTGTGCCTTAGTTAATCTCGGTTTTCCAGCCTCAATTCTCTTTATTTTAACCTTGTATTTTTCTTACTCAAGTTGCTGGATGTGTTAACTACTTTAATTGGGTCTTTACTTTTCTTTAAAAACAATAGATTTGGTTACAAGTGTTTAAAAGCATTGAAAGGGATTTAATTGTGATAAATTTCCTATTTGTTTCTATTTTTAAAATATGTAACCTACCTAATTATGTTTGTTTTTTATTTAATTTCATGGCTAGCACTTTTTAGGGTAGTTTAGGGTGTCTCTAAGTGATTAATTTGAGCTTCCTTAGGCCTTAAGTAAGCTAAAGGGCTTAAGTTCCAATTTTTTAGTTGTTTCTTTTTAGTCCTGAATTTTTACTGGAGAAAATGTGTCCTTTTAGGACTTTTCTTGAGGTTGGGGTCCCTTAGATAAGTCTTAGGGTATCTCTAGAGTGTCTTAGGGTATTTCTCTACGGTCAAATGGGTGCTTTCTATCTTATTTAACTCATTAAAGAAAAGGCTTAAAAGCTAACTTTTCCTTTCAATTTTGTCGCTAGGGTTAGGGTTAGGGTTCCTCTGGTCATTTTTCTCTGATTTTTGGGTCTCTTCGTTTCTAGTTAGGGTTTCATAGACCTATTTACAAACAAGTGCAAAAGCAAGCACACTCAAACACTCAAAAATCAACAAATCAAACATGTTTAAAGAAAAAGTCAACACAAAAGTCAATAGTTTAGAAAAGTCAACAATTTGACTTTTTGGTCAAAGTTGAGTTTCCATTTTAGGATGTTACAAATACAATACTCCCCCCTTATTGGAATTTTGCCCTCAAAATTTTAAGAAAAGTACCTGCAAATAATGCCGGATATTGTTGTCTCATGTCCTCTTCGTGTTCCCAAGTCATTTCCTGTGTTGAAACATCTTGCCACAACACTTTGACTAATGGAACGGTCTTACTCCAAAGTTGCCTGGTTTCAAACTCCAGAATCTTCACAGGGACTGAGGGGTAAGTTAAATTTTTTTTCAATTCTACCGGCTCAGTTTTGAGTATGTGTGAAGGATCAAGAATGTATTTACGGAGTTGAGAAATATGGAATACGTTGAGGAGGTAGGACAACTTTGGGGGCAGGGCTATTTGATATGCCGCCAGACCGATTCTCTTAAGAATTTGATAGGGACCTATGAATCGCGAATGTAATTTACGCGCTTTTAGTAATCTTCCTATGGCTATCATTGGTGTTACGTTGAGGAATACATGGTCTCCCTCATTGAACTCCAGTGGTTTCCTCCTCTTATTGACATAATTCGCTTACCTCTGTTTGGCAACTCTCATCTTATCCCTAATCATACGGATTTGTTTCGTAGTTTGGCGAACTATGTCTGTTCCTAACACTCTCTCCTCACCAACATCTATCCAACACAGTGGAGACCTACACTCACTTCTATAGAGAGCTGCGTATGGTACCATCCCTATACTAGAGTGATAGCTATTGTTGTAGGCAAATTCTACTAGCGGCAAGTAAGTATCCCATATCCCTTCTTGCTCCAGTGCACACGATGGAAGCATATCCTCGAGAGTTTGAATCGTTCTCTCTGACTGGCCATCAGTCTGAGGATGGTATGCTGTGCTAAACCTCAACTATGTCCCTAAGGCTTTCTGTAGAGCTTGCCAGAATCGTGAAGTGAATCTGGGGTCTCTGTCGGACACTATGCTGGTAGGCAGTCCGTGGAGTCTCACTATTTCCTTAATGTAGATTTGGGCTAGTTTATCTAAGGAAAATGTGATCTTGATGGGTAAAAAGTGAGCGGACTTTGTGAGTCTATCCACAATTACCCAGATCGAATTATTACCGGAAGGGGTTCTAAGCAGTCTTACTACGAAGTCCATGCTAATTTGATCCCATTTCCACTCGGGTATGGCTAGAGGTTGCAGCATCCCCGAGGGTTTTTGGTGTTCTATTTTGACCTGTTGGCAGGTTAGACACTTACCTACGTGCTCGACTATGTCTTTATTCATCCCTGGCCACCAAAATCAACAAGATCACTTATTGGCAAAAACTGATCCATATCAAGTTTCTGAAACACTCACCGGCGAGAACTGATGAATATCAAGTTTTCGAAACACTCATCGACGAAAACTGATGAATATTAAGTTTTCAAACCACTCACCGGCGAAAACTGATTAACAAGAAAATCAAGCTTTCGAAACACTCATTGGCGAAAACTGATGAATATCAAGTTTCCGAAACACTCACCTGCAAAAACTGATGAATATCAAGTTTTCGAAACACTCATCAACGAAAATTGATTAACAAGAAAATCAAATTTTCGAAACACTCATTGGTGAAAACTAATGAATATCATGTTTTCGAAACAATTACCGGCGAAAACTGATGAATATCATGTTTTCGAAATAATCATCCGCGAAAACTGATTAACAAGAAAATCAAATTTTCGAAACACTCATTGGCGAAAACTGATGAATATCAAGTTTTTGAATCACTCACCGGAGAAAACTGATAAAGATCAAGTTTTCGAAACACTCATCGGTGAAAACTGATTAATAAGAAAATCAAGTTTTCGAACACTGATTGGCGAAAACGAATGAATATCAAGTTTTCGACACACTCACTGAGTCACCGGCAAAAACTGATTAACGAGAAAATCAAGTTTTCGAAACACTCATTGGCGAAAATTGATGAATATCAACTTTTCGAAACAATCACTGGCAAAAACAGATGAATATCATGTTTTCGAAACACTCACCGGCGAAAACTGATTAACAAGTGAATCAAGTTTTTAAAGTAGTCATTGGCAAAAAATGATGAATATCAAGTTTCTAAATCACTCACCGACAAATACTGATGAATATCAAGTTTTTGAAACACTCATTGGCGAAAACTAATTAACAAGAAAATCAAGTTTTCGAAACACTCATAGGGAAAAACTGATGAGTATCAAGTTTTTGAAACACTCATCGGCGAAAACTGATTAACAAGAAAATCAAGTTTTCCAAACAATAATTGGTGAAAATTGATGAATAACGTGATTTCGACACCCTCACCGGCGAAAACAGATTAAATAGAAAATCAAGTTTTCAAAACACTTATAGGCGAAAACTGAAGAATATCAAGTTATCGAAACAATCATCGGCGAAAACTGATTAGCAAAAAAATCAAGTTTTCGAAACACTCTTTGTCGAAAATTTAAAATGTCAAGTTTTCGTCCCACTCACCGGCGAAAGCTGATTAACAAAAAAATCATGTTTGCAAAACACTTTTTGGCGAAAAGCTGAAGAATATCTAATTTACGAAACACTCACCGGCGAAAACTGATGAATATCAAGTTTTCGAAACACTCATCGGTGAAAACTGATGGACAAGAAAATCATGTTATCGAAACACTCATGGGCGAAAACTCATGAATATCAAGTTTTCGGAAAACTCATCGGCGAAAACTGATGAATATCAAATATTCAAAACATTCATCGGCGAAAATTGATTAAAAAGAAAATCAAGTTTCGAAACATTCATTGGCGAAAACTGATGAATATCAAGTTTTCGAAATACTCACCGGCGAAAACTGATGAATATCAAGTTTTCGAATCACTCATCGGCGAAAACTGATTAACAAGAAAATAAAATTTTCAAAACCCTCGTTGGTTTAAAACTGATGAATATCAAGTTTTCGAAATACTCACCGGCGAAAAATGATTAACAAGAAAATCAAGTTTTCAAAACATTCATTGGCAAAAACTGAAGAATAACAAGTGTCCGAAACAATCTGCGGCGAAAACTGATGAATATCAAGTTTTTTGAAACACTCATTGGCGAAAACTGATTAATAAGAAAATCATGTTTTCGAAACACTCATTCGTGAAAACTGATGAATATCAAGTTTTCGAAACACTCACCGGTGAAAACTAACGAATATCAAGTTTTCAAAACACTCATTGGCGAAAGGTGAAGAATATCAAGTTTCCGAAAGACTCACCGGCGAAAACTGATGAATATCAAGTTTTCGAAACACTCATCGGTAAAAACTGATTGATGAGAAAATCAATTTTTCAAAACACCCATTGGCGAAAACTGATGAATATCAAGTTTTCAAAACACTAATCAAGGAAAACTGATTAACATGAAAAACATGTTTTCGAAACACTCATTCGTGAAAATTAATGAATTTCTTGTTTTCAAAACACTTCCAAACAAAAACTGTTGAATATCATGTTTTTGACACAGTCACCAGCGAAAACTGATTAACAAGAAAATGAAGTTATCGAAACACTCATTGGCGGAGACTGATGAATATCAAGTGTCCGAAACACTCACCGGCGAAAACCGATAAATATCAGCTTTTTGAAACACTCATCGGCTAAAACTGATTAACAAGAAAATCAAGTTTTCGAAATACTCTTTGGCGAAGACTGATGAATATCAAGTTTTCGAAACACTCATCGGCGAAAACCAATGAATATCAAGTTTTCGACACAGTCACCGACGAAAACTGATAAACAATAAAATCAAGTTTTCGAAACACTCATTGGCGAAACCTATGGAATATCATGTTTTGGAAACACTCATTGGCCAAAATTGATTAACAAGAATATAATGTTTCCGAAACACTCTTTCGCGAAAACTGAAGAGTATCAAGTTTCCGAAAATCTCACCGGCGAAAACTGTTGAATATCATGTTTTCAAAACACTCATCGACGAAAATTGATTAATAAGAAAATCATGTTCTTGAAACAATCACTCGCGAAAACTGATAAATATCAAGTTTTTGAAACACTCATCAGCGAAAATAGATTAACAAGAAAATCAAGTTTTCCAAACACTCATTGGAGAAAACTGAAGAATATCATATTTTCGAAATACTCACCGGCGAAAGCTGATGAATATCAAGTTTTCGAAACACTCATCGTCGAAAACTGATTAACAAGAAAATCAAGTTTTTGAAAAACACATTGGCGAAAACTGATGAATATCAAGTTTTCGAAACACTCAACGGCGAAAAATGAATAAATATGAAAATCAAGTTTTCCAAACACTCATTGGGGAAAACTGAAAAATATCAAGTCTCCGAAACACTCACCGGCGAAAACTGATGAATATCAAGTTTCCAAAACACTCATCAGCGAAAGCTAATTAACAAGAAAATCAAGTTTTCAAAACACTCATTGGTGAAAACTGTTGAATATCAAGTTTTCGAAACACTCACCGGTGAAAACCGATGAATATCATCTTCTTGAAACACTCATCGGCGAAAACTGATTAACAAGAAAATCAAGTTTTCGAAACACTCTTTCGCGAAAATTGATGAATATCAAGTTTTCGAAACACTATCGGCAAAACCTGTAGAATATCAAGTTTTCGAAACAATCACAGGCAAAAACTGATTAACAAGAAAATCAAGTTTTCCAAACACTCATTGGCGAACACTGAAGAATAATAAGTGTCCGTAACACTCACCGCCAAAAATTGATGAATATCAAGTTTTCGAAACACTCATCGGCGAAAACTGATTAACCAGAAAATCAAGTTTTCGAAACACTCATTCGCGAAAACTGATGAATATCAAGTTTTCGAAACACTCACCGGCGAAAACTGATTAACAAGAAAATCAAGTTTTCGAAACACTCTTTGGCGGAGAAGGATGAATATCAAGTTTTCAAAACACTCACCGGCGAAAATCGAAGAATATCAACTTTTCGAAACACTCATCGGCGAAAACTGGTTAACAAAAAAAATCAAGTTTTCAAAACACTCATTGCTGAAAACTGATCAATATCAAGTTTTCGAAAAACTCACCGGCGAAAACTGATGAATATCAAGTTTTCGACAAAATCACCGGCGAACACTGACTATCAAGATAATTAAGTTTTCGAAACACTCATTGGCGAAAATTGAAAAATATCAAGTTTCCGAAACACTTACCGGAGAAAACTGATGAATATCGTGTTTTCGAAACACTCATCGGCAAAAACTAATTAAAAAGAAAATCAAGTTTTCGAAACACTCGTTGGCGAAAACATAAGAAAATCCAGTTTTTGAAACACTCACCAGCAAAAACTGTTGAATATGAAGTTTTCAAAGCACTCATTGGCGAAAACAAATTAACAAGAAAATCAAGTTTTTAAAACACTCATTGGCGAAAACTGATGAATATCAAGTTTTTGAAACACTCACCGGCGAAAACTGATTAACAAGAAAATCAAGTTTTCAAAACACTCATTGGCGAAAACTTAAGAATAACAAGTGTCCGAAACACTCACCGACAAAAATTGATGAATATCAAGTTTTCGAAACACTCATTGGCGAAAAATGATGAATATCAAGTTTCCGAAACACTAATCGGCGAAAACTGATGAATATCAAGTTTTCGAAACACTTATCGGCGAAAACTGATTAACAAGAAAATCATGTTTTTGAAACACTCATTGCCGAAAACCGATGAATGTCAAGTTTTCGAAACACTCACCGACGAAAACAGATGAATATCAAGTTTTTGAGACACTCATCGGCGAAAACTGATGAATATCAAGATTTCGAAACACTCACGGCGAAAACTAATTAATATCAAGTTTTTAAAACACTCATCTGCGAAAACTGATTAACATGAAAATCAAGTTTTCGAAACACTAATTGGCGAAACTGATGAATATCAAGTTTCTGAAACGCTAATCGACAAAAACTGATGAATATCAAGTTTTCGAAACACTCTTCGGCGAAAACTGATTAACAAGAAAATCAAGTTTTCGAAACACTCATTGGCAAAAAATTATGAATATCAAGATTCCGAAACACTAATAGGCGAAAAAAGATGAACATGATGTTTTCGAAATAATCATTGGCGAAAACTGATGAATATTAAGTTTCCGAAACACTCACCGACGAAAACTGAGGAATATCAAGTTTTCAAAACACTCACAGGCAAAAACTGAAGAATTTCATGTTTTCGAAACACTCATCAGCGAAAACTGAGTAACAAGAAAATCAAGTTTTCGAAACACTCATTGGCGAAAAATGAAGAATATCAAGTGTCCGAAACACTGACCGACGAAAACTGATGAATATCAAGTTTTCGAAACACTCATCGGCGAAAACTGATTAACAAGAAAATCAAGTTTTCGAAACACTGGTTGGCAAAAACTAATGAATATCAAGTTTTCGATACGCTCACCGGCGAGAACTGATTAACAAGAAAATCAAGTTTTCGAAACTCTCATTGGCAAAAGCTGAAGAATATCAAGTTTCCGAAACACTCACCGACGAAAACTGATGAATATCAAGTTTTCGAAACACTCATCGATGATAACTAATTGACAAGAAAATCAAGATTTCGAAACACTTATTAGCGAAAACTGATGAATATCAATTTTCCGAAACACTAATCGGCGTAGAATGATGAATATCAAGTTTTCGAAACAGTTATTGAAGAAAACTGATTAACAAGAAAATCAAGTTTTCGAAACACTCATTGGCGAAAACTGATGAATATCATGTTTTCAAAACTCTTACCGGTGAAAATTGATGAATATCAAGTTTTCGAAACACTCATCGGCGATAACAGATTAACAAGAATATCAAGTTTTCGAAACACCCTTTGGCGATAACTGATGAATATCAAGTGTTCGAAACCCTCACCGTCGAAAACTGATTAACAAGAAAATCAAGTTCTCAAAACTCTCTTTGGCGAAAACTGAAGAATATCAAATGTCTGAAACACTCACCGGCGAAAACTGATAAATAACAAGTTTTCGAAACACATCTCGGCGAAAACTAATAAACAAGAAAATCAAGTTTTTGAAACCCTCATTGGTAAAAACAGATGAATATAATGTTTTCGAAACACTCACCGGCAAAAACCGATGGATATCAACTTTTCGAAACACTCATCGGCAAAAATTGATTAACAAGAAAATCAAGTTTTCGAAACACTCATCGGCGAAAACTGATGAATATCAAGTTGTCGACACACTCACCGGCGAAAACTGATTAACAAGAAAATCAAGTTTTCGAAACACTCATCGGCGAAAACTGATGAATATCAAGATTTCAAAATACTCATCGACGAAAACTGATTAACAAGAAAATCAAGTTTTTGAAACACTCATTGGCAAATACTGATGCATATCAAGTTTTTGAAACAATCATCGGCGAAAACTGATTAATAACAAATTCAAGTTTTCGAAACACTCATGGGCGAAAACTGATGAATAACAAGTTTTCGAAACACTCATCGGCGTAAACTGATTAAAAAGAAAATCATGTTTTCGAAACACTCATTGGCGAAAACTAATGGATATCAAGTGTCCGAAACACTCACCGATGAAAACTGATGAATATCAAGTTTTCGAAACACTCATCGGCGAAAACTGATGAATATCAAGTTTTCGAAACACTCATCGGCGAAAACTGATTAACAAGAAAATCAAGTTTTCGAAACACTCACCGGCAAAACTGATGAATATCAAGTTTTCGAAACACTCATCGGCTAAAACTGACAAACAAGAAAATCAAATTTTCGAAACACCTAACGGCGAAAACTAATGAATATCAAATTCTTAAAACACTCACCGGCGAAAATCGATTAACAAAAAAATCAAGTTTTCGAAACTCTCATTAGCGAAAACTGAATAATATCAAGTTTCCGAAACACTCACCAATGAAAACTGATGAATATCAAGTTTTCGAAACACTCGTTGGCAAAAACTGATGAATATCAAGTTTTCGAAACACTCACCGGCAAAAACTGATGAATATCAAGTTTTCGAAACACTCATCAGTGAAAACTGATTGACAAGAAAATCAAGATTTCGAAACACTCATTGGTGAAAATTGATGAATATCAAGTGTCAGAAACACTCACCGGCGAAAACTGATAGATATCATGTTTTCGAAACACCTACCGGCGAAACACCTACCGGCGAAAATCAAGAAAATCAAGTTTTCGAAACACTCATTGGTAAAAACTGATGAATATCAAGTTTTCAAAACTCTCACCGGTGTAAACTGATGAATATCAAGTTTTTGAAACACTCATTGGTGAAAACTAATTAACAACAAAATCAAGTTTTCGAAACACTCATCGGCAAAAACCGATGAATATCAACTTTTCGAAACACTCATCGGCGAAAACTAATGAATATCAAGTTTTTGACACTCTCACAGGCGAAAACTGATTAACAAGAAAATCAAGTTTTCAAAACCCTCATTGGAGAAAACTGAAGAATATCAAGTTTCCGAAACACTCACCGGCGAAAACTGATGAATATCAAGTTTTCGAAACACTCATTGGCGAAAAGCGATTAACAAGAAAATCTAGTTTTCGAGACACTCACCGACGAAAACTGATTAACAAGAAAATCAAGTTTTCCAAACACTCAATGGCGAAAACTGAAAAATATCAAGTTTTCGAAGCACTCTCCGGCGAAAACTAATGAATATCAAGTTTTCAAAACACTCATCGGCGAAAACTCATTAAAAAGATAATCAAGTTTTCAAAACGCTCATTGGCGAAAACTGATGAATATCAAGTTTTCGAAACAGTCACCGGTGAGAACCGATGAATATCAAGTTTTCGATACACTCATCGGCGGAATCTGATTAACAAGAAAATCAAGTTTTCGAAACACTCATCCGCGAAAACTGATGAATATCAAGTTTTCGAAACACTCATCGGCGAAAACTGATTAACAAGAAAATCAAGTTTTCAAAACACTCATTGGCGAAAACTGATGAACATCAACTTTTCGAAACACTAATCGGCGAAAACTGATGAATATCAAGTTTTCGAAACACTCATCAGGGAAAACTGATTAACAAGAAAATCAAGTTTTCGAAACACTCATTGGCGAAAACTGATTAACAAGTCAATCAAGTTTTAGAAACATTCATTGGCGAAAACTGATGAATATCAAGTTTTCGAAACACTAATCAGCGAAAACTGATGAATATCAAGTTTTCGAAATACTCATTGGCGAAAACTGATGAATATCGAGTTTTCGAAACACTCATCGGTGAAAATAGATTAACAAGGAAATCAAGTTTTCGAAACACTCATTGGCAAAAACTGAAGAATATCAAGTGTCTGAAACACTCACCGGCAAAAACTGATGAATATCAAGTTTTCGAAGCACACATCGGTGAAAACTGATGAATATCAAGTTTTCGACACACTCACCGGCAAAAATTGATTAACAAGAAAATCAAGTTTTTGAAACACTCATAGGCGAAAACTGAAGAATATCAAGTTTACGAAACACTCATCGGCGAAAACTGATGAATATCAAGTTTTCGAAACACTCATCGGCGAGAACTGATAAACAAGAAAATCATGTTTTCGAAACACTCATCGGCGAAAACTGATGAATATGAAGTTTTCGAAACACTCATCGGCGAAAACTGATTAACAAGAAAATCAAGTTTTCGAAACACTAAGTGACGAAAACTAATGAATATCAGGTTTCCGAAACACTCACCGGCGAAAACTAATGAATATCATGTTTTTAAAACACTAATCGGCAAAAATTGTCGGATATCAAGTTTTCGAAACACTAATCAGTGAAATTTGATTAACATGTAAATCAAGTATTCGAAACATTTTTTGACAAAAACTAATGAATATGAATTTTTTAAAACACTTATTAACGGAAACTGATTAAACAAAAAAATCGAGTGTTCAAAACACTCATTGCTGAAAATTGAGGAATATTAAGTGTCCGAAACACTCATAGTCGAAAACTGATGAATATCAAGTTTTTGAAACACTCATTGGCGAAAACTAATTAACGAGAAAGTCAAGTTTTCGAGACACTAATCGGCAAAAACTAATGAATATAAAGTTTTGAAACACTCGTTGACGAAAACTTATTAACTAGTAAATCAAGTTTTCGAAGCACTTATTGGCGAAAACTGATGAATATCAAGTTTTCGAAACACTAATCGGCGAAAACTAATGAATATCAAGTTTTCGAGGCACTCATCGGCGAATACTGATTAACAAAAAATCAAGTTTTCGAAACACTCATTGGCGAAAACTGATGAATATCAAGTTTTCGAAACACTCACCGGCGAAAACTAATGAATATCAAGTTTTCGAAACACTCACCAATGAAAACATATCAACAAGAGAATCAAGTTTTCCAAACACTCATTGGCGAAAACTGATGAATATCAAGTTTCTGAAACACTCACCCGCGAAAACTGATCAATATCAAGTTTTCGAAACACTCATCGACAAAAACTGAGTAACAAGAAAATCAAGTTTTCTAAACACTAATTGGCGAAAACTAATAAATATTATGTTTCTGAAACACTAATCGGGGAAAACTGATGAATATAAAATTTTTGAAACACTAATCGGCGAAGTCTGATTAACAAGGAAATCAAGTTTTCGAAACACTCATTGGCGAAAAATGGTGAATATCAAGTTTTCGAAACACTCATCGGCGAAAACTGATTAACAAGAGATCAAGTTTTCGAAACATTCATTGGCAAAAACGGATGAATATCAAGTTTTCGAAACACTCCCAGGCGAAAAATGATGAATATCAAGTTTTCGAAACACTAACCGGCGAAAACTGATGAATATCAAGTTTCCAAAACACTCATCGGTGAAAACTGATGAATATCAAGGTTTCGAAACTCTAACCGGTGAAAATTGATTAACGAGAAAACCAAATTTTCGAAAAACTCATTGGCAAAAACTGATGAATATCAAGGTTTCGAAACACTAATTGGCGAAAACTGATTAACAAAAAAATCTAGTTATCGAAACACTAATTGGCGAAAACTGATGAATATCAAGTATTCGAAACACTTACTGTCGAAAACTGATGAATATCATGTTTTCGAAATACTCACTGGCGAAAACTAATTAACGAGAAAGTCAAGTTTTCGAGACACTAATCGGCAAAAACTAATGAATATAAAGTTTTGAAACACTCGTTGACGAAAACTTATTAACTAGTAAATCAAGTTTTCGAAGCACTTATTGGCGAAAACTGATGAATATCAAGTTTTCGAAACACTAATCGGCGAAAATTGATTAACAAGAAAATCAAATTTTCGAAACACTCATTGGCGAAAACTGAAGAATGTCATGTTTCCAAAACACTCACCGGCGAAAACTGATGAATATCAAGTTTTCGAGGCACACATTCGCGAAAACTGATTAACAAGAAATCAAATTTTCGAAGCACTCAAAGGTGAAAACTGATGAATATCAAGTTTTGGAAACAATCACCGGCGAAAACAGATTAACAAGAATATCAATTTTGCGAAATACTAATTGGTAAATACTAAAGAATATCAAGTTTCCGAAACACACACCAGCGAAAACTTATGAATATCAAGTTTTTGAAACACTCACCGGCAAAAATTGATTAACAAGAAAATCAAGTTTTTAGAACACTCATTGGCGAAAAATGATGAATATTAAGTTTTCGACACACTTACCGGCGAGAACTGATTAACAAGAAAATCAAGTTTTCGAAACACTCATTGGCAAAAACTGAAGAATATCAAATTATCGAAACACTTGCCTGCGAAAACTGATGAATATCAACTTTTCGAAACACTCATCAGCGAAAACTGATTGACAAGAAAATCAAGTGACCGAAACACTCACCGACGAAAACTGATAAATTTCATGTTTTCGAAACACTCATCGGCGAAAACTGATTAACAAGAAAATCAAGTTTTCGAAACACTCATTGGCGAAAACTAATGAATATCATGCTTCCGAAACACTAATCGGCGAAAACTGAAGAATATCAAATTTTCCAAACATTCATCGATGAAAACAGATGAATATCAAGTTTTCGAAACACTCATCAGAGAAAACTGATTGACAAGAAAATCAAGTGACTGAAACACTCACCGGCGAAAACTAATGAATATCAAGTTTTCGAAACACTCATCGGAGAAAAGTGATTAACAAGAAAATCAAGCTTTCGAAACACTCATTGGCGAAAACTAATGAATATCATGTATCCGAAACACTAATCGGCGAAAACTGGTGAATATCAAATTTTCGAAACACTCATCGGCGAAAACTGATTAAGAAGAAAATCAAGTTTTCGAAACACTCATTGTCGAAAACGGATGAATAGCAATTTTGCGAAACTCTCACCGGCGAAAACTAATGAATATCAAATTTTCAAGACACTCATCGGCGAAAATTGATCAACAAGAAAATTATGTCTTTAAAAAACTCATTCGCGAAAACTGATGAATATCAAGTTTACAAAACACTCACAGGCGAAAACTCATTAACAAGAAAATCAAGTTTTCAAAACACTCAATGTCGAAAATCGAAGAATATGAAGTTTTCGAAACAATCACTGGCGAAAAATGATGAATCTAAAGTTTTCAAAACACTCATCGACGAACACTGAATAACAAGAAATTCAAGTTTTCGAAAAACTCAATGGCGAAAATTGATGAATATCAAGTTTTCGAAACACTCACCAGCGAAAACTGATGAATATCAAGTTTTCGAAACACTCATCAGCAAAAACTGATTAACAAGAAAATCATGTTTTCGAAACAGTCATTGGCAAAAATTGATGAATATCAAGTTTTCGAAACACTCATCGACGAAAACAGATTAACAAGAAAATCAAGTTTTCGAAACACTTATTGGCGAAAACTGATGAATATAAAGTTTTCGAAACACTCATTGGCAAAAACTGATGAATATCAAGCTTTCGAAACACTCATCGGCGAAAACTGATTAACAAGAAAATGAAGTTTTCGAAACACTCATTGGCAAAAACTGATCAATATCATGTTTTCGAATCACTCATCGGCGAGATCTGAAAAGTATTAAGTTTTCGAAACAATCATTGGCCAAAATTAATTAACAAGAAAATCAAGTTTTCGAAATATTCATTGGCGAAAACTAATGATTATTATTTTTTCGAAGCACTCACGAACGAAAATTGATGAATAACAAGTTTTCGAAACACTCATTGGCGAAAACTGATTAACAAGAAAATCAAGTTTTCGAAACACTCATCGGCGAAAATTGATGAATATCATGATTCTGAAACACTCACCGGCGAAAACTAATGAATATCAAGTTTTCGAAACACTAATTGGCGAAAATTGATGAATATCAAGTTTTTGAAACACTCATCGGCGAAAATTGATTAACAAGAAAATCAAGTTTTCGAAACACTCATTGGTAAAAATTGATGAATATCAAGTTTGAAAAACACTCACCGGCGAAAAGTGATTAAGATCAAGTTTTCGAAACACTCACCGGTGAAAACTGATGAATATCAAGTTTTCAAAACACCGATCGGGGAAAACTGATTATCAAGAAAATCAAGTGACCGAAACACCAATCGGCAAAAACTGGTGAATATCAAGTTTTCTAAACGCTCATCGGCGAAAACTGATTAACATGAGAATCAAGTTTTCGAAAAACTCATTGGTGAAAACTAATGAATATCTTGTTTCTTAAACACTAATCGGCGAAAACTGATGAATATCAGGTTTTCGAAACACTCATCGGCGAAAACCAATTAACAAGAAAATCAAGTTTTCGAAACACTCATCGGCGAAAACTAATGGATATCAAGTTTCTGAAACACTCATCGGCGAAAACTGAAAAATATCAAGTTTTCGAAACACTCATCGGCGAAAACTGATTAACAAGAAAATCAAGTTTTTGAAACACTCATTGGCGAAATCTGATGAATATTAAGTTTTCGAAACACTCATCGGCGAAAACTGATTAACAAGAAAATCAAGTTTTCGAAACACTCATTGGCAAAAACTGATGAATATCAAGTTTTCGAAATATTCATCAGCAAAAACTGATGAATATCAAGTTTTCGAAACACTCACTCGCGAAAACTGATGAATATCAACTTTTCTAAACACTCATTGGCGAAAACTGATGAATATCATGTTTTCGAAACACTAATCGGCAAAAACTGATGAATATCAAGTTTTCGAAACACTCATCGGCGAAAACTGATTAACAAGAAAATCAAGTTTTCGAAACACTCATTGGCGAAAACTGATGAATATCAAGTTTTCGAAACACTCATCGGCGAAAATTGATGAATATCATGTTTTCGAAACACTCACCGACAAAAATTAATTAACAAGAAAATGATGTTTTTGAAACACTCATTGGCGAAAACTGATGAATATCAAGTTTCTGAAACACTAATTGGTAAAAATTAATGAATATCAAGTTTTTGAAACACTCACCGGCGAAAACTGATTAACAAGAAAATCAAGTTTTCGAAACGCTCATTGGCGAAAACTGATGAATATCAAGTTTTCGCAACACTCATCGGCGAAAACTGAGGAATATCAAGTTTCCGAAACACATACTGGCGAAAATTACATATCAAGAAAATTAAGTTTTCGAAACACTCATTGGCGAAAACTGATGAATATCAAGTTTTCGACATACTCATCGGCGAGAACTGATGAATATCAAGTTTTCGAAACACTCATTGGCGAAAACCGATTAACAAGAAAATCAAGTTTTCGAAACACTCATTGGCGAAAATTGATGAACACTACCAAAGAAACACTATTAAGAGACGGAAAATTCCGTCTCTAAGTATCCCAAATTCCATCTCTCAATGGAATAGAGACGGAATCGAGACGGAAGCAATTTCGTCTTTAATTGGCGCGTCGCAAATTATTAGAGACGGTATTTTGGATTCCGTCTTTAAATATTCCTTCTCTACTCCGTCTCGAGCCATATTTTCGAGAAACAAGTTTAGAGATGGAATGTATCCTTATCCGTCTCTAATCCGTGTCTGATCTATTTTTTGCAACATGCGATTAGAGACGGATTAGAGACGGATAAGGATACATTCCGTCTCTATAGCACCTTCCATGGAGGAGGCAATAAACCAAAATGGAGACAGATTTGAGACGGAAGAGTCCGTGGCTAAATTGCAACGGAATGTCTCGTCAGTAATTTTTCGTCGCTAATTAGAGACGGATTGTTGTCAGCGCTATTCCATCTCTATATTTGAGACGGATTCTCAGACAGATGAACCGTGTCTAAATTGCGACAGAAATCCGTCATTGAATTGTGTTTCAAATTCCATCTCTAATTCGCCTGTGGTGAAAATAATAGTTTTTGAAAAGAAATTCAAATTGAAATAAATAATAAAATACACAATTGACTTATAAAATCAGATAAACTAAACTTAAAAGGTTGTGCACATTTGAAACAACCTTTAAAAGGTTCTACACATTTGAAACATATCCACAGAAGACTAATATACTAACAAAGTTACACACCCATTCAAAAGATTGTTAAAATTCTAAAAACAAAAATATAAGTCAACATTAATGTCATATTCATAATATTAAATCTCTCTTGATCATTTTGACATCCTTACTAATTGTCCCTTGGTGTACTTTGGTCTCCTTGAAACTTAGAAAATAATTCACCAAACAAACGATCATATTCTTCAAACTTATCTTTATAGCCAGCTATCACTTCTTTTTGCTCATCAACTGTTTGTTTCAGACTAGCATTCACTTCTTTTTGCTTATCAACTGTTTTTTTCAAAGTAGCATTTGCTGCTTCTAACCGCTTATCTATTTCCTCTTGGAATAGAGGATGAAGCCGACTAGCTTGTGAAGTAGAAGCCCCAGTTGAAGAGCTACCAATTTCAGTTGCCTCTGATCCAATACCGAAAACACGACCCTTCTTAGTTTTACCTCCTACCGCCTCTAACCAAATTGCCGTCTCTTCATTTAGAGAAATTGAATCACTGGATGCACCATCAACAGGTGGTTGAGAAGATCTAGCTGCCTTGATTCTTGTATATTCAGCCTGGAAATTAAAAAACAATTGACAAATTTTAATATATCATGTACAACCATACTCAGCTTTTGATTCCATCACAAGAAATTAAATCATTTTACAAGTACCACTCTAAATTTCATTTTAGGCACGTAATTACAATCTTGACACTTTGAAAACATGCCTATTTCAACACTTCATAAAATTCTCACTACTTTTATTTTAAAAAGTATCAAAGAGTACGTAAGTGGTAAATGGATACAAAAAGCAGTAAATCAACCCGATTCTAAAACAATAGTAAATCACCACCCATACTACATTTAGTAAACTGAAACTCAGAACCTTAGATTCTTATTCTGCAAACGCACAGAATCTAACAAAATAAAACATTTGAAAAGTATTAGATATGAATTTATACACTTACATAAGCATCTACAGATCTTTGGTCAAGAAATTCACCATTCTCTTTCCTTGTATGAGTGCGCTTAAATAGATCAAAACATGTTGGTTCTCTCCCCAGTTCTTGCGTCTACCATTACCACAAAATAATGGTTTGTTGGTCAAATAATTAAAATCCAAAGAAACATTAAATAAACTAACAAATTTAAATGAATTTAATATTTTACCATCCTCCTTTTATGCTCTGTTACAGGAACAGAGCCACAGCTGTGTATAGTACCACCCTTAGCAGAGGCTCGATTCTTTTTGGCTTGCTCTCCTTTTATCTTAAATTCTTCACTATTCCATATCTCTTTCAATTGATTCAAAACCTCTTCTGGAATCCACAATGGTGGGTCAATACCTCTATTCACTCCATCGTGCACAGACCATATCAATCCTCGAAGTCGATTACCAGCCTTTTTATTCCAACTTTTCTTAATAGGTCTGCCATGTTGGTCTAGCCACTTGTAGGATTTCTGGATACAAGAGACAAAGTAAAATAAAAGTATAAGTGGTTAGACAAAATAAAAAGTTCAAAGTAAAGTAAAAAAGTATAAGTGATGAAACAAACCGCCCATTCCTCGAACCACATATCCTTAACTTGCTGAGGGGTTTTTTTCCAATTGTAATATGGCCCAGTAAATTTTTCATGGATGATCATTGTTATCTCCCTAACAACGTCCACTACAGGGTAAAATCTGCACATTCCAACAAGTATTTAAACTCCAAAGAATTATTGACAAATATAATTGCATTGTCCACTACAACAATGAAGAATCACTACATGTTAAAATTGGAGTAATTAATTTCAACAACACATATACTTCTAAAATACATTCAATTCCATTCCGTCACCCTTCTAATGAAAGGATATATACAAGCAAATAATGAAGAATAAATATAGCCTCCGAACTCCTCTAAAACAAAGAGTAAACCAATTACACAACACCGGATAAATCGCATAACTAAATGAAAATTAATACTTACGAATCCTCATTGACCGGATAAATCCATGTTTTACCATCTATAGGATCCTTTCCCCAAGGTTGACCACGAAATAATCTTGGGGGACATCTTGAGGATCGATGGTAGCACCTCGTTCCTCCTCTAGTAGCACATTAGCATTAGAATGAGACGAAGAATGTGGAGAAATATGAGGTGTTGGAGTTATTGTTACACCATGCATGGTAGGTGAAGGAGTTCTTATGTCATTAAATCGCCCCGCACCCATGGATCGACCCCCACCTCGATTCGTGCGTCCTCCTCTACCACGGTGAGACCGACCACTAGACATCTATATATATAATAAAAAGAACAAACGTCAGTAGTAAAATATAATATCTAACATCATAAAAGAATTCGAATAGAAATTTCAAAGAATCAAAATTCAACTAAAACAGTAAAGCAACCTTACACTTTGAAGGTTCCAGAGAGGGAAAGATCGGAAAAGATCAGCTTAGCAAAATAACTCAAATCTAGAGTAAAATGCAAATTGGGTTGATATGCATAAAATAAGTCAAATCTAGAGTAACTTAAGAAAATAGTATAATATTCAAATACTCAAACACAATAAAGTTGTGAGTTCAACTACATATTTTTATATATAATAAGACAAATAACTACTCTTCTAAGTCGTCATCTTCAGAATCATCTTCAGTATCATCTTCAATAAATGCATCTTCGTCTTCTTCTTCATTTGAGTCTGAGGAAGCTAGTTCAAGTTCATCATTAAGTGCACCTTCACGATCAAGTTCATTTTCATTAAGTTCATGATTGATAAATGGCACATCAACTTCTTCAAGTGCACCCTCACGATCCCACAGAGTTGGAAGTTCGTCAATGATAGTCTCTGCCGGTACAATTTGTTCTATTTCATCGCTCTGATGTGTATCATGGTTAACTTCAATGCTAGGAGCGTCAATTGTGCTTCTCGCTTTTGTTTTAATTACAGCCATCCAATCAACTTTATCACGTCTTGCAGGATAAGGAGCATAATACACTTGAATTGCCTGTTGTGCAAATATAAATGGATCGTATCTGTTTACCTTCGTGTTCTTTGAATTTCAACAATTCCATTATGGATGTCCATGCCACGACCCAAGGTTGGATCGAACCATTCACAACTGAACAACACTAAACATTTAGGTGATTTTCCTACAAACTCCAATTGGATGACTTCCTTAAGTATGCCATAGTAGTCGCGCTCTGATTGTTCACAATCAGAGCCCTTGTTGGACACACCACTATTTATAGTGGATTTATGTTGGCCCCATGCTTCTGTATGGAACTTGTACCCATTGGCAAAATAAATTGGCCATGTTTGTACAATACTCTTGGGACCCCATGCAATGGCTGTTAAAAATTCATCACTCACACCATTGTTCGGGTTTAGAACCTATTCAAAAGAAATCATTCAAATATGATATTAAGGTGTAAACTTGGAAATTTTAAGTAGATTTCTCAATGACAACTTACATATTGTTGAAACCACTTAGGAAACTCATCATACATCTTTTGATTCACCTCAATATCCGTAATTTGAGGTGAAGACGCCTTCAAATCCTCAACATATAAATTGCACCCATACATTCCATTCATAAATAACGAAAATAATTGAACTCAAATAGAATGTTGTTTTAAATAGAGTAAAACTTACACTCGGAAAGGTTCCACTTCATCACAATTATCAAGAACATAATTTGTTGCAGCTTTCATTTCATTGTCTTTTAAATAACGAGTCTTACATTCTCCAGCTGCGCGTCCTGGATAGTTAAAAATGGAGAATGCTTGTTGGATTGAATCACCACCATCATCATTCCTTGGAACCCTTGTTCTTCTTAAGGAGACATGTGACTCAAAATATTGTGAGCAAAAATTTGCAGTCTCCTCAATGATGTAAGCCTCCCATATAGAACCTTCGACACGGGATTTGTTCTTGACTTTCTTCTTCAAATTGTGTAAGAACCTAAAAAGAATAATTGTTATTTTTCATATCTACAAATTAACAAAAAAGAAAAAGTTTCAGTCATCAACTCTCAAATGGGTACATCCACCGATATTGAACTGGACCACCAACTCTTGCTTCATATGGTAAATGAATCGGTAAGTGTTCCATCGAGTTAAAGAAACCTAGAGGGAAGATCTTTTCCAAGTTGCACATTGTTACAATGTTTTTTTCCAACAATTCTAATCGATCGACTCTCAATGTAGTTGAGCAAATTTCTTTGAAAAATTGACTAAGCTCGGTGAGAGTTTTCCAAACATCTTCTGGTAGAGATTTAAGAGCAATTGGAAGTAAACACTCCATAAAATCATGACAATCATGACTCTTCATCCCATACAACTTAGCCTCCTTAAGGTCAACACATCGGGCTAAATTAGAAGCATAGCCATCCGGGAGTTTAAGTTTCTTAACCCATTCACATACAGCACGTTTTTTATCCTTATTTAATGCATATTTTGCCTTGGGTTTCAAATGTTTACCATTGTTTTCCACTAGCTCTAATTCTCTACGCCGACAATATTCTTGTATGTCCATCCTAGCTTTTACATTGTCTTTTGTTTTGCCCTTTGTGTCCATCACAGTGTGAAACACATTATCAAATACATTCTTCTCGATGTGCATGACATCTAAGTTGTGTCGAATTAGATTCGTCTTCCAATAAGGTAATTCCAAAAATATGCTTTGTTTTTTCCAATTGTGTGTCACTCCATACCCATCTATATTGTCTTCACACCCATGCTCAGTAACTTTTGGAACATTATGCACTCTTTCCCAAACATGGAGCCCATCCAACCGTGGAGGTGGTGTTGATTCTTCACATTTATTCTTTATAAATGAATTTTTATTCCTCCTGTACTGGTGAGTTCCTGGCAGAAATTGTTGATGGCAATCAAATAAACTGGTTTTCTTAGCATTGTTTAGAGTAAATGCTTTTGATTTCAACATGCATATAGGGCAAGATAACTTACTAGCAGTCATCCAACCAGACAACATTCCATATGCTGGAAAATCATTAATAGTCCACATAAGCGCCGCCCGCATTTGAAAGTTTTGTTGAATGAACTATCATAAGTCAAAACTCCTTCATTCCACAAGACTTTTAATTCATCTATCAATGGTTGCAAGAACAAATCTATCTTGCTCTTTGGATTTTTAGGGCCAGGGATGATCAAAGATAAAAATATGAACTATTGCTACATGCACATCCAAGGTGGAAGGTTATACGGAGTGACAATGACAGGCCAACAAGAATAATTTTGTCCAGATTGTCCATAGGGAGTAAAGCCGTCGGCACATAGACCCAACCTAACATTTCGTGGATCTTGTGCAAAATCAGGGTAAGTTTGATCAAACACTTTCCACGCCTCTCCATCTGATGGGTGGATAACACACCTATTTCCCGACGGTTATCATAATGCCACCTCATTTCTTTAGCTGTGGATGATGCAATAAATAGCCTTTGAAGTCTCGGAGTTAATGGTAAGTACCACAAGTGCTTCTTTGCCACCTTTCTACATATACCACGACTCTTCCTTGTTATTGCATACCTCTCCGTCCCACAGAATTTACATTGATTTTCATTCAAATCATTCTTGTAATAGAGCATGCACCCATTAGGACAACAATCAATTTTTTCATAACCGAGCCCTAATTTTGACACCATTTTCTTTGTTCTATAGAAATTATTGGGCATTTGATTGTCATCGAGTGTTATCTCTTTCGACCACTGCACAATCCTATTATAGCACTCCTCTGAGAGGTTGTAGTCTGCTTTGATGCTAAGCAGTCTCGTTGCTGCTGAAAGTTCGGAGTGACGAGTACATCCCTCCCATAAAAGAGCTTGCGCAGCAGACAACATGTCATAAAAAGCTTGAGCCTCATCGTTTGGAGGCTCCTCTGCATTTTGGTCAAAAGATGGCCCAGCTGGATCGATCACCATTGTCTCATATCAATTCAAATGTTCCCCACCATTCTCTTCAAAAACATCTTGATCATTTACTTGTGAATACGTCACTTGAGGGACTTTTGGCAATGATTCCCCGTGAGAGGTCCAATGGAAATAATCAGGCTTAAATCCATACTGGTACAAATGCGTCTTCACAACATCATGACAATCAAATCTCCTATTTTTACACTTTCTACACGGACACATTATCTTTCCATTATACAGATAAGTTGATAATTGACAAGACTGATCTAAAAACTTGTCAACGCCTTCCATAAAGGCATCAGTGAATCCAACTCGACCAGGAAGCACTCTATCGTACATCCATTGTCGATTTTCAGGTAAATCCATGTTCTGTTCCTATAAACCTATCTTATTTAATTATAAAACTATATGTCAATAATACCAGCAGGAGCAGAGTATAAACTGAATAATCACCCTATACTAATAACATAAAGAAATTGGTCAAATATGAACTTAAAGAATTAAAAACATTTGATAATAATGAAAATTTCTTATGAATAATTTAAAGATCAATTTACTTATGAGTTACTAAAAGAATTAATTATTAAATTCCACAGTGAATATATATATCCGACAAAAAAGAAAAGGAAAATATCTGGGAAAGCAATAATGAGGGGAAAAGGAGGGAAAACATTTGAATATATAGCACTTGGGATTTGTTTGAAGATGCAAATATGGTCTGATTGAGTTGGTGAGGGAAATCATAAGCAGAGTACCCTTGGCTATCTATGACAAAACAGAGCCTAAAAAAAGGAACATAGTACTTACAGCAGTACACAAAAGACAATCCCATATATTGAATAAGTAATATCGAAATAAAAATTGTTTAACAGTTATTTTTTCAATAAAAAAGTAATGATTTTAAAGATAATTTACTTATTTTACCTTTAAAGAAAGTTATGTTTATTTTCAAAATGAAACATTATGATTTTTGTATAATTTAATAATATATATTAGGTGGTGAATAAAAGTGATGATGAGGAAAATGGTAAGAAAGAAAAAAAGGCGTTTAGATGAATTGGTTTTTGGATTGTAGTAAGAGAATCTGTGAGAGGGTGGGAAGAGGTAGCGTGGCTGCTCACTCACTCTGATAGCTACCACCATTCATGCCTCACTTGCCAATTTTATATGCCATTTCCAATATATATAAATAATCATTTTAAATAAAAATAAATGTTATACTATTTAATAATTTAAAAATAAAAAATAAAAACAAGTTAACCTAATTCTAAGTTTTAATAAAATCAAACTGGATTGGAGAAATTGTAATTTTAAAAACATGCCAAAATAGTCCTAATAGGAATATATATATATATATATGTAAGATAAGATCAAAGTGGGGATTAATTCATTTTGACATCTCTAATAATAAAAAGTTGAAAATATAATAATAGGTAAGAAATTAGAATGAAAAGGAAGGGGGTAGGGAGAGAAATGTCATTTTCCCTAGTGTTCCTCCATCCTCTTCTCTCTACTTTTTCTAATTTTTGTTATCAAAACAAAACGTCCAGTGCAAGATACTATCATACTATACATTTATTTATTCACTAAAAAAATAAATATAATATTAAAACACCGACTCAAGTAACCCACACCACACACACACCCATCCACTCATTGCAGCAGACCACGTGGAGAAGCCAATGAACAGAATCGTGTGCAGCAGTAATAACTGTCAACACCCCAGTGACTTAAAGCAACGGCAAGCCTTGTAATGCAATAAGAAAAATAATGCTTCTAACTTCCCAAAACCATGAAGCCAATATAAAAGCGAAGTCTCACACAACACGCATTTGTATGATAGATAGTGAAATATATATAATCAAAACACACTTTCCCACTTCTACCCTCTTTAATTAGTCATTCGTATTAGCTCTCTCAAGTCTCAACTTTTCATTTGCTAAATCTCACAAGCTACACCTAAATCACTTCTTCAAGCAACACTAACCCTTTTAATCCTCCAACTTTCAACCACACCACACCAATTTCTTAGGAACCCACAAAATCAATAATTATGGAATGAACAAATCTCTAATGAATAATAAATTTTACTAGTTCATTTCTATTCTAAACATTGATTAAATCCGAAGATTGGAATGAACTAATCTCTAATGAATAATAAATCATAGGTCAGTTTAGTTCTATTATATTTCATATATTTTGTCTTGCTTGCAAAACACACACACATATATATATATATATAGTGTTTTCAGTTGAAAATAAGACTTAACATATTTTTTCCATTTGTAAAAAACATAAATCATTTTTGAAATTAGAAATCAAGGATATATGCACTTACTCTCTGTATCCTTGAAACAATTGGGGCAACTAGAAGTCTACAAATGTTGAACTTGTACTTAATTAGACTGCAATCTTGAGAGACCACCGCCTCTGCATTTTCTCGCTGAAAGCAATGAACATTAGTGAAAGGAGATGAAGAAATCGGCTTGAAGAAGGAAAGTCAGAAAATGGTGTAATTAAAAGAAAGGGAATAGTCTAATTCACACTATACATATTTCCCAGCTAGAAGAAATTGGTCTCGGAAAGTTGGAAATATTACTTAGAAGGAATGGCCATTCTACTCAAAATTTTCTTTAGGGCTATTACCTTGCCACTGCGAGTGGGCATTGTATATCAATTGCTTCAATTTGAAATAGGTTTTAACTGAGAACTGAGATAGGTGTGTATTTAAGTCTGATTTACTCATTCAATTGAGGTTCAAATCTTTTTAACTATAATAGAAGAGAAACTATGCATAAGAAAAAAGGAATAATCTCATATCTAGTATAGGAAGGTAGAGATCCAAAAAAGAATACATACAAGCCACTAACAAAACAATAAGCTACTTACAAAGAAAGAATGTAATGCCAAAATCATAGTCTCCAACAACAGAGCCATCCACCTTCATCTTCCCGCACTAATTCTCTCGAATTCCTCACTAATAATGTCAGTTTCACCCTTGCCAGATCCTAAAGCATGAAAACTCTAGTTTCATAGCAAAATAAATAAACCCAAAAAGCATCGCAATCTAGATTACTAATAGTAATAGCAGACTCTTAAATCTAGAGGTTAATTAAGCTGCAGGAGGAGGAGGAGGAGATGAAGGTGTTTGAGGTGAACTACCACTACTACCATTACTTTCCCATGGTCTCACTGTGAAGAGCACCACAAACAAGATGATTAAAAGATTGCGATGCTTATCATCAACATCATCTATAAATTGTATTTCAAAATATCTGGACCTCCCAAATGTCAAGTTCTCAACAAATCAAACATATGCTTCAAAGTTCATCAACATCAAGGGACTTCATGTTGATCCATATACTAACATTTGTCCTCAAAAAATATTTTATCATAAATGGATGGATTATTTTATGCATATCTTTTCAATAGAAAAATGCCAAAACTGTTTAATAATTTAAAATAATATTAACACACAAAAAACAGAAAAGGAAAATACAGAAAGCAGAGTCACTCTCAGTATATGCAGAAGAGTAATGCAATAATGTATATAGCAAAAGAGATGTCTCAAATTTATGGTATGCATCAAACACAAATGCAAAAAATGAAAACCCTCATAAATTTAGCACTTATTCATTCCAGCTGCATCGTCTTACTGTAAAAATGTATAAATTCACTTTAAAGAAAAAGAAAACAGTAAAGTTCAAAGTTCAATGTCCTATAAAAAGATACATATCAAAGGTGAAAGGTCAGGTATAAGATTCTTCAGTAATGGCTTCCATTAGAGTAACAAGGGCAACAAACTACATAAGGAATTGAGTATTGCTAATCATGCCCCAACTCACAAGATATGGCAAAAGCAAGCTTCGTATCACAATCCCCAAATAGAAAAAGAAAGAGTAAACATAAGAATTCGATTACAAAATTTCTTGTCATGAATTGCAAGAAAGAGTAAGGATGCAGCTAAGTTAAGGACGTTGACTTGGTTTGGAAAGAGTAAACATAAGTAATGCAATAATGTATATGCAGAAGAAATCGAACCAACTAACATTGTTTAAGGCGATAGAGTGAGGTGCCGGAGTTGCGGAGTTTGACGGCTACAAGCAGAAGCGACGAACAAGCAACGACGAACAAGTAAAACGACTGATTTAGGGTGAGGCGCCGGTGTAGCGGATTTAGGGTTTAAAAATGAAAAGAGGGAAAGGATAAACTGATTTTATGACTTACAGAATAGAGATGGAATACTTACTGTCTCTTATGTAACAAAATGACATCATGTGGCCCAAAATTTTTTTTTTACTAAACAGAGACGGAATACTCTGTCTCTATTTCCGTCCCTAACTCCCCGCCAAAAATTTTTTTTTCGCGCCTTAAACTTTTTGGTGGGGCGCCAAAAAAATCAATCTTTTGAGACGAATCTGGGGCATATTTGAGACGGATCATACTAGAGACGAAATATTCTCTCTCTATATTCCGTCTCTAACAAAGAAATATGGCAAATTTCAAAATTATGTGTTAGGGACGGATTAAAGACGGACTTGAGACGGATTAGAGGGGGATATTTTCCGTCTCTATTTTCCGTCTCTAAGTACCAGTTTTCTAGTAGTGGCGAATATCAAGTTTTCGAAACACTAAACGACGAAAACTGATGAATATCAAGTTTTCGAAACACTCATCGGCGAAAAATGATTAACAAGAAAATCAAGTTTTCGAAACACTCACAAGCGAAAACTGATTAACAAGAAAATCCAGTTTTCGAAACACTCGTGGAAGAAAACTGAAGAATATTAAGTTTCCGAAGCACTCACCGGCAAAAACTGATGAATATCAAGTTTTCGAAACACTCATCGGCGAAAACTGATTAACAAGAAAATCAAGTTATCGAAACACTTATTGGCGAAAACTGATTAACAAGAAAATCAAGTTTTCGAAACACTCATTGGCAAAAACTGATGAATATCAAGTTTCCGAAACACTCATTGGCGAAAACTGATGAATAGCAAGTTTTCGAAACACTCATCGGCGAAAGCTGATTAACATGAAAATCATGTTTTCAAAACACTCATTGGCGAAAACTGATGAATATCAATTTTTTGAAACACTCACCGATGAAAATTGATTAACAAGAAAATCAAGTTTTTGAAACACTCATTGGTGAAAACTGATGAATATCAAGTTTTCGAAACACTCACCGGCGAAAACTGATTAACAAGGAAATCAAGTTTTCGAAACACTCATTGGCGAAAACTGATGAATATCAAGTTTTCGAAACACTCATCGGCAAAAACTGATGAATATCAAGTTTTCGATAACACTCATCAGCAAATGCTGATTAAGAAGAAAATTAAGTTCTCGAAACACTCATTGGCAAAAACTGATGAATATCAAGTTTCCGAAACACTAATCGGCGAAAACTAAGGAATATCATGTTTCCGAAACACTTATCGGCGAAAACTGGTTAACGATTAAATCAAGTTTTCGAAACATTCATTGGCGAAAACTGATGATTATCAAGTTTTCGAAACACTCACTGACGAAAACTGATGAATATCAAGTTTTTAAAACACCCATCGGCAAAAACTGATTAACAAGAAAATCAAGTTTTTGAAACACTCATCGGCGAAAACTGATGAATATCAAGTTTCCGAAACACTCATCGGCGAAAACTGATGAATATCAAGTTTTTAAAACACTCATCAAGAAAAATTAATTAACAAGAAAATTATGTTTTCGAAACACTCATTGGTGAAAACTGATGAATATCATGTTTCTGAAACACTCATCGGCGAAAACTGATTAACAAGAAAATCAAGTTTTCGAAACACTCATTAGCGAAAACTGATGAATATCAAGTTTCCGAAACACTCACCGGCGAAAACTGATTAATATCAAGTTTACGAAACACTCGTCGGAAAAAACTGATTAACTAGAAAATCAAGTTTTCGAAACACTCAATGACGAAAACTGATGATATCAAGTTTCCGAAACACTAATCGGCGAAAACTGATGAATATCATTTTTTCGAAACAGACATCGGCGAAAACTGATTAACAAGAAAATCAAGTTTTCGAAACAGTCATTGGCGAAAACTGATGAATATCAAGTTTCCGAAATACTCACCGGCGAAAACTAATTAACAAGAAAATCAAGTTTTCGAAACACTCATGGAAGAAAACTGAAGAATATTACGTTTCCGAAACACTCACCGGCGAGAACTGATTAATATCAAGTTTACGAAACACTCGTCGGAAAAAACTGATTAACTAGAAAATCAAGTTTTCGAAACACTCAATGACGAAAACTGATGATATCAAGTTTCCGAAACACTAATCGGCGAAAACTGATGAATATCATTTTTTCGAAACAGACATCGGCGAAAACTGATTAACAAGAAAATCAAGTTTTCGAAACACTCATTGGCGAAAACTGATGAATATCAAGTTTTCAAAACACTCACCGACGAAAACGGATTAACAAGAATATCAAGTTTTCGAAATACTCATCGGCGAAAACTGATTAACAAGAAAAACAAGTTTTCAAAACACTCATTGGTGAAAACTGATGAATATCAAGTTTCCGAAACAGTCATCGGCGAAACTGATCAATTTCAAGTTTTTGAAACACTCATCGACGAAAACTGATTAATATCAAGTTTTCGAAACAATCATCGGCGAAAATTGATTGACATCAAGTTTTCGAAACACTCATCGGCGAAAACTGATTAATATCAAGTTTTCGTAACAATTATTGGCGAAAACTTATTTATATCAAGTTCTCGAAACACTCAGTGGCGAAAACTGATTAATATCAAGTTCTCGAAATACTCATCGGCGAAAATTGATTAACAAGAAAATCAACTTTTTGAAACGCTTATCGGCGAAAACTAATGAATATCAAGTTTTTGAAACACTCATCGTCGAAAACTGATTAACAAAACAATCTAGTTTTAGAAACACTCATTGGCGAAAATTGATGAATATCAAGTTTTCGAAACAGTCATCGGCCAAAAGTGATCAATATCAAGTTTTCGAAACACTCATTGGCGAAAACTGATTAACAAGAAAATCAAGTTTTCGAAACACTCACCAGCGAAAACTGATTAAAAAGAAAATCAGGTTTTCGAAACACTCATTGGCGTAAACTGCATTAATGTCATGCTTTCGAAACACTCACCGGCGAAAACTGATAAACAAGAAAATCAAATTTTCGAAACACTCATTGGCGAAAACTAATGAATATCAAGTTTCTGAAACACTAATCGGCGAAAACTGATAAATATCATGTTTTCGAAACACTTATCGGCAAAAACTTATTAACAAGAAAATACAATTTTCGAAAAACTCATTGGCGAAAACTTATGAATATCAAGTTTTCGAAACACTCAGCAGCGAAATCTGATGAATATCAAGATTTCGGAACACTCATCGGCGAAAACTGATAAACAAGAAAATCAAGTTTTCGAAGCACTCATTGGCGAAAACTGATGAATATCAAGTTATCAAAACACTCACCGACGAAATCTGATGAATATCAAGTTTTCGGAACACTCATCAGCGAAAACTGATTAATAAGAAAATCAAGTTTTCGAAACACTCATTGGCGAAAATTGATGAATATCAAGTTTTCGAAACACTCATTGGCGAAAACTGATGAATACCAAGTTTTCGAAACACTCATTGATGAAAACTGATCAATATCAAGTTTCCAAAACACTCACTGATGAAAACTAATGATTATCATGTTTTCAAAATATTCTTCGGCGAAAACTGATTAATATCAAGTTTTCGAAACAGTCACTGGCGAAAACTGATGAATATCAAGTTTTTGAAACACTAATGGGCGAAAACTAATGAGTATCAACTTTTCAAAACACTCATCGGCGAAAACTGATTAATATCAAGTTTTCGTAACAATTATTGGCGAAAACTGATTAATATCAAGTTTTCGAAACACTCATCGACGAAAATTGATTAATATCAAGTTCTTGAAATACTCATCGGCGAAAACAGATTATCAAGAAAATCAAATTTTCCAAACACTCATTGGCGAAAACTAATGAATATCAAGTTTTCGAAACACTCAGCGGCAAAAACTGATTAACAAGAAAATCAAGTTTTCAAAACACTCATTGACGAAAACTGTTGAATATCAAGTTTTCGAGACACTCATCGGCGAAAACTGATTAATATCAAGTTCTCGAAATACTCATCGGCGAAAACAGATTATCAAGAAAATCAAGTTTTCGAAACACTAATTGGCAAAAACTGATAAATATCAAGTTTTCGAAACACTCACCAGCGAAATTTGATAAACAAGAAAATCAAGTTTTTGAAACACTCATTGGCAAAAATTGATGAATATCAAGCTTTCGAAACACTCACCGGCGAAATTGATAAACAACAAAATTAAATTTTCGAAACACTCATTCGCGAAAACTGATGAATATCAAGTTTCTGAAATACTAATCGACGAAAATTGATGAATATCAAGTTTTCGAAACACTCATCGGCAAAAACTTATTAACAAGAAAATACAGTTTTCGAAAAACTCATTGGCGAAAACTTGTGAAAATCAAGTTTTCGAAATACTCACCGGCGAAATCTGATGAATATCAAGTGTTCGGAACACTCATCGGCGAAAACTGATTTAAAAGAAAATCAAGTTTTCGAAACACTCATTGGCGAAAACTGATGAATATCATGTTTTCGAAATACTCTCCGACGAAATCTGATGAATATCAAGATTTCGGAACACTCATCGGCGAAAACTGATTAACAAGAAAATCATGTTTTCGAAACACTCGGCGAAAACGGATGAATATCAAGTTTTCAAAACACTCATCGGTGAAAACTGATTAACAAGAAAATCAAGTTTCTGAAACACTCATCGGTGAAAACTGATGAATATCAAGTTTTCGAAACACTCATCAGCGAAGACTGATTAACAAGAAAATCAAGTTTTCGAAACACTCATTGGCGAAATCTGATGAATATCAAGTTTTTGGAACACTCATCGACAAAACTGAGTAACAAGAAAATCAAGTTTTCGAAACACTCATTGGCGAAAACTGATGAATATCAAGTTTTCGAAACACTCATCGTCGAAAACTGATTAATGTTAAGTTTTCGAAACACTCATCGGCGAAATCTAATGAATATCAAGTTTTCGAAACACTTATCGGTGAAAACTGATGAATATCAAGTTTTCGAAACACTCATCGGCAAAAACTAATTGACTAGAAAATCAAGTTTTCGAAACACTCATTGACGAAAACTGATGAATATCAACTTTTCGAAACCCTCATTGGCGAAAACTTATTAACAAGAAAATCAAGTTTTCGAAACACTCATTGGTGAAAACAAATGAATATGAAGTTTCTGAAACACTCATCGGCAAAAACTGATGAATATCAAGTTTTCGAAACACTAATCGGCGAAAACTGATGAATATCAAGTTTTCGAAACACTAATTGACAAAAACTGAGGAATATCATGTTTTTAAAACACTTACCGGCGAAAACTGATGAATATCAAGTTTTCGAAACACTCAGCGGCGAAAACTGATTAATATCAAGTTTTCGAAACACTCATCAGCGAAAACTGATTGTCAATAAAATCATGTTTTCGAAACAATCATTGGTGAAAACTGATGAATATCCAGTTTCCGATACACTAATCGACGAAAACTGATTGACAAGAAAATCAAGTTTTCGAAATAATCATCGGTGAAAACTGAAGAAATCAAGTTTCCGAAACACTAACCGGTGAAAGCTGATGATTATCAAGTTTTCGAAACACTCATCGGCGAAAACTGATAAACAAGAAAATAAAGTTTTCGACACACACATTGGCGAAAACTGATGAATATCAAGTTTCTGAAACACTAATCGGCGAAAATTGATGAGTATGATGTTTTCGAAACACTCATCGGCGAAGTTTGATTAACAAGAAAATCAAGTTTTCGAAACACTCATTGGCGAAAACTGATGAATATCAAGTTTTCGAAACACTCACCGGAGAATACTGATGAATATCGAGTTTTTGAAACACTCACCGGCGAAAACTGATAAACAAAAGAAATCAAAATTTCGAAACACTCATTGGCGAAAACTGATGAATATCAGGTTTCCGAAACACTAATCGGCGAAAATTGATGAATACAAGGTTTTCGAAACACTCATCGGCAAAAACTGATTAACAAGAAAATCCAGTTTTCGAAACACTCATTAAAGAAAATTGATGAATATCATGTTTTCGATACACTCACCGACGAAATCTGATGAATATCAAGTTTTCGGAACACTCATCGGCGAAAACTGATTAACAAGAAAATCAAGTTTTCAAAAAACTCATTGCGAAAACTGATGAATATCAAGTTTTCGAAACACTCACCGGCGAAAACTGATGAATATCAAGTTTTCGAAACACTCATCGGCGAAAACTTATTAACAAGAAAATCATGTTTTCGAAACATTCATTGGCGAAAACTGATGAATATCATGTTTCCGAAACACTCACCTGCGAAAACTGATTAGTATAACGTTTTCGAAACAATCATGGGCGAAAACTAATCAACAAGAATATAAAGTTTTTGATACACTCATTGGCGAGAACAGATGAATATCAAGTTATCAAAACTCTCACCGGCGAGAACTGATTAATATCAGGTTTACGAAACACTCATCGGCAAAAACTGATTAACAACAAAATCAAGTTTTCGAAACACTCATTGGCGAAAAGTGATGAATATCAAGTTTCCGAAACACTAATCGGTGAAAACTGATGAATATCAAGTTTTCGAAACACTTATAGGCGAAAACTGATTAACAAGAAAATCCAGTTTTTGAAACACTCATTGGCGAAAACTGATGAATATCAATTTTTCGAAACACTCACCGGCGAAATCTGATGAATATCAAGTTTTCGGAACACTCATCGGCGATAACTGCTTAACAAGAAAATCAAGTTTTCTAAAAACTCATTGGCGAAAACTAATGAGTATCAACTTTTCGAAACACTCACCATCGAAAGTTGATGAATATCATGTTTTCAAAACACTCATTGTTGAAAATTTATTGTCAAGAAAGCCAAGCTTTCGACACACTCCATCGCAAAAGTTGATGCGTATCAAGTATCCGAAACACTAATCGGCGAAAACTAATGAATATCGAGTTTTCAAAACACTCATTGGCGAAAACTGATTAACAAGAAAATCAAGTTTTTGAAAAACTCATCGTCGAAAACTGATGGATATCAAGTTTTCGAAACACTCACCGGCGAATACTGATCAATATCTGGTTTTCGAAACACTCACCGGCGAATACTGATGAATATTAAATTTTCGAAACACTCATCGGAGAAAACAGATTAATATCATGTTTTTGAAACACTCATCGGCGAAAATTGATTAAAATCAAGTTTTCGAAATTCTCATCGGCAAAAACTGATGAATGTCAAGTTTTCGAAACACTCATCGTCGAAAACTGATTAACAAGAAAATCAAGTTTTCGAAACACTCATTGGCGAAAGTTGATGAATATCAAGTTTCCGAAATACTCATAAGTGAAAACTGATTAATATCAAGTTTTTGAATCACTCATCGGTGAAAACTGATTAACAAGAAAATCAAGTTTTCGAAACACACATTGGCGAAAACAGATGAATATCATGTTTCCGAAACACTAATCGGCGAAAACTGATAAATATCAAGTTTTCAAAACACTCATCGGCGAAAATTGATTAATAAGAATTTCAAGTTTACGAATCACTCATTGGCGAAAACTGATGAATACCAAGATTTCGAAACACTAATCGGCGAAAACTGATGAATATCAAGTTTTCGAAACACTCATCGACGGGAAAATTGATTAACAAGAAAATCAAGTTTTCAAAACAATCATTGGCGAAAACTAATGAATATCAAGTTTCCGAAACACTCACTGGCGAAAATAGAAGAATATCAAGTTTTCGAAACACTCATCGTCAAAAACTGATTAACAAGAAAATCAAGTTTTCGAAACACTCACTGACGAAAACTGATGAATATAAAGTTTTCGAAACACTCATCGGCGAAAATTTATTATCAAGAAAATCAGTTTTCGAAACACGCATTGGCAAAAACTGATGAATATCAAGTTTTCGAAACACTAATCGTCGAAAACTGATGAATAGCAAGTTTTTGAAACACTCATCAGCGAAAACTGATTAACCTGAAAATCAAGTTTTCGAAACACTCATTGGCAAAAAATGATGAATATCAAGTTTCCGAAACACTCACCGGCGAAAACTAATTACTATCAAATTTTCGAAACACTCATCAGCGAAAACTGATTAACAAGAAAATCAAGTTTTCGAAACACTCATTGGCGAAAACTGATAAATATGAAGTTTCCGAAACACTAATCGGCGAAAACTGATGAAAATAATGTTTTCGAAACACGCATCGGCGAAAACTGATTAACAAGAAAATCAAGTCTTCAAAACACTCATTGGCGAAAACTGATGAATATCAAGTATCCGAAACAATAATCGACGAAAACTGATGAATATCAAGTTTTCGAAACACTCATCGGCGAAAACTGATAAACAAGAAAATCAAGTTTTCGAAACACTCATCGAAAACTGATTAACAAAAAAATCAAGTTTTCGAAACACTCATCGACGAAAACTGATGAATATCAAGTTTTCGAAACACTTATCGGCAAAAACTTATTAACAAGAAATACAATTTTCGAAAAACTCATTGGCGAAAACTTATGAATATCAAGTTTTCGAAACACTCAGCAGCGAAATCTGATGAATATCAAGATTTCGGAACACTCATCGGCGAAAACTGATAAACAAGAAAATCAAGTTTTCGAAGCACTCATTGGCGAAAACTGATGAATATCAAGTTATCAAAACACTCACCGACGAAATCTGATGAATATCAAGTTTTCGGAACACTCATCAGCGAAAACTGATTAATAAGAAAATCAAGTTTTCGAAACACTCATTGGCGAAAATTGATGAATATCATGTTTTCGAAACACTCATCGGCGAAAACTGATGAATATAAAGTTTTCGAAACACTCACCAGCGAAAACTAATGAATATTAAGTTTTCGAAACACTCATCGGCGAAAACTGATGCATATGAAGTTTTCGAAACACTCATTGGCGAAAACTGATGAATCTCAAGTTTCTGAAACACTAATCGGCGAAAACTGATGAACATCAAGATTTGGAAGCACTCATTGACGAAAACTGATTAATATCAAGTTTTCGAAACACTCATTCGCGAAAACTGATTAATATCAAGTTTTCGTAACAATTATTGGCGAAACTGATTAATATCAAGTTTTCGAAACACTCATCGACGAAAATTGATTAATATCAAGTTCTTGAAATACTCATCGGCGAAAACAGATTATCAAGAAAATCAAATTTTCCAAACACTCATTGGCGAAAACTAATGAATATCAAGTTTTCGAAACACTGAGCGGCAAAAACTGATTAACAAGAAAATCAAGTTTTCAAAACACTCATTGACGAAAACTGTTGAATATCAAGTTTTCGAGACACTCATCGGCGAAAACTGATTAATATCAAGTTCTCGAAATACTCATCGGCGAAAACAGATTATCAAGAAATCAAGTTTTCGAAACACTAATTGGCAAAAACTGATAAATATCAAGTTTTCGAAACACTCACCAGCGAAATTTGATAAACAAGAAAATCAAGTTTTTGAAACACTCATTGGCAAAAATTGATGAATATCAAGCTTTCGAAACACTCACCGGCGAAAATTGATAAACAACAAAATTAAATTTTCGAAACACTCATTCGCGAAAACTGATGAATATCAAGTTTCTGAAATACTAATCGACGAAAATTGATGAATATCAAGTTTTCGAAACACTCATCGGCAAAAACTTATTAACAAGAAAATACAGTTTTCGAAAAACTCATTGGCGAAAACTAGTGAATATCAAGTTTTTGAAATACTCACCGGCGAAATCTGATGAATATCAAGTGTTCGGAACACTCATCGGCGAAAACTGATTTAAAAGAAAATCAAGTTTTCGAAACACTCATTGGCGAAAACTGATGAATATCATGTTTTCGAAATACTCTCCGACGAAATCTGATGAATATCAAGATTTCGGAACACTCATCGGCGAAAACTGATTAACAAGAAAATCATGTTTTCGAAACACTCGGCGGAAAACGGATGAATATCAAGTTTTCAAAACACTCATCGGTGAAAACTGATTAACAAGAAAATCAAGTTTCAGAAACACTAATCGGTGAAAACTGATGAATATCAAGTTTTCGAAACACTCATCGGTGAAAACTGATAAACAAGAAAATCAAGTTTTCGGAACACTCACCGGCGAAATCTGATGAATATCAAGTTTTTGGAACACTCATCGACAAAAACTGAGTAACAAGAAAATCAAGTTTTCGAAACACTCATTGGCGAAAACTGATGAATATCAAGTTTTCGAAACACTCATCGTCGAAAACTGATTAATATCAAGTTTTCGAAACACTCATCGATGAAAACTTATTAATATCAAGTGTACGAGACACTCATCGGCGAAAACTGATGAATATCAAGTTTTTGAAACACTAATCGGCGAAAATTGATTAACAAGAAAATCAAGTTTTTGAAACACTAATCGGCAAAAACTGATGAATATCAAGTTTTCGAAACACTCATCGGCGAAAACTGATTAATAAGAAAATCAAGTTTTTGATAAACTCACTGGCGAAAATTGATGAATATCATGTTTTCGAAACACTCATCGGCGAAAACTGATGAATATCAAGTTTTCGAAACACTCACCGACGAAAACTGATGAATAGCAAGTTTTCGAAACACTTTTTGGCGAAAACAGATGAATATCAAGTTTTCGAAACACTCATCGGCGAAAATTGATTATTATCAAATTTTCCAAACAATAATCCACGAAAGCTGATAAATATCAAGTTCTCGAAACACTCATCGGCGAAAATTGATTATCAAGAAAATCATGTTTTTGAAACGCTCATTGGTGAAAACTGGTGGATATCCAGTTTCCGATACACTAATCGACGAAAACTGATTGACAAGAAAATCAAGTTTTCGAAATAATCATCGGTGAAAACTGAAGAAAATCAAGTTTCCGAAACACTAACCGGTGAAAGCTGATGATTATCAAGTTCTCGAAACACTCATCGGCGAAAACTGATAAACAAGAAAATAAAGTTTTCGAAACACACATTGGCGAAAACTGATGAATATCAAGTTTCTGAAACACTAATCGGCGAAAACTGATGAATATCAAGTTTTCGAAACACTCATCGGCGAAATTTGATTAACAAGAAAATCAAGTTTTCGAAACACTCATTGGCGAAAACTGATGAATATCAAGTTTTCGAAACACTCACCGGAGAATACTGATGAATATCGAGTTTTTGAAACACTCACCGGCGAAAACTGATAAACAAAAGAAATCAAAATTTCGAAACACTCATTGGCGAAAACTGATGAATATCAGGTTTCCGAAACACTAATCGGCGAAAATTGATGAATACAAGGTTTTCGAAACACTCATCGGCAAAAACTGATTAACAAGAAAATCCAGTTTTCGAAACACTCATTAAAGAAAATTGATGAATATCATGTTTTCGATACACTCACCGACGAAAACTGATGAATATCAAGTTTTCGAAACACTCATCGGCGAAAACTGATTAGCAAGAAAATCATGTTTTCGAAAGACTCAATGCAAAAACTGATGAATATCAAGTTTTCGAAACACTCACCGGCGAAAACTGATGAATATCAAGTTTTCGAAACACTCATCGGCAAAAACTGATTAACAAGAAAATCAAGTTTTCGAAACACTCATTGGCGAAAACTGATGAATATCAAGTTTTTGAAACAGTGACCAGCAAAAACTGATAAATTTCAAGTTTTCGTAACACTCATCGGCGAAAAATAATTAACAAGAAAATAAAGTTTTCGATACACTCATTGGCGAAAGTATATGAATATGAAGTCTTAGAAACTCTCACAGTCGAGAATTGATTAATATCAAGTTTCCGAAACACTCATCGGTAAAAATTGATTAAGTAAAAAATAACCTTTTCCAAACACTCATTGGCGAAAACTGATGAATATCAAGTTTCCGAAACACTAATCGGCGAAAACTGATGAATATCAAGTTTTCGAAACACTTATAGGCGAAAACTGATTAACAAGAAAATCCAGTTTTTGAAACACTCATTGGCGAAAACTGATGAATATCAATTTTTCGAAACACTCACCGGCGAAATCTGATGAATATCAAGTTTTCGGAACACTCATCGGCGATAACTGCTTAACAAGAAAATCAAGTTTTCTAAACACTCATTGGCGAAAACTGATGAATATCAAGTTTTCGAAACACTCACCGGCGAAAACTTATGAATATCATGTTTTCAAAACACTCATCGTCGAAAACTGATTAACAAGAAAATCATGCTTTCGACACACACATTGGCGAAAATTGATGAATATCAAGTTTCCGAAACACTAATCGGCAAAAACTGTTGAATATCACGTTTCGAAACTCTCATTGGCGAAAACTGATTAACAAGAAAATCAAGTTTTCAAAACACTCACTGGCGAAAACTGATGAATATCAATTTTTCGAAACACTCACCGGCGAAAACTGATGAATATCAAGTTTTCGAAACACTCACCGGCGAAAACTGATCAATATCAAGTTTCCGAAACACTCATCGGAGAAAACAGATTAATATCATGTTTTTGAAACACTCATCGGCGAAAATTGATTAAAATCAAGTTTTCGAAATTCTCATCGGCAAAAACTGATGAATGTCAAGTTTTCGAAACACTCATCGTCGAAAACTGATTAACAAGAAAATCAAGTTTTCGAAACACTCATTGGCGAAAGTTGATGAATATCAAGTTTCCGAAATACTCATAAGTGAAAACTGATTAATATCAAGTTTTTGAATCACTCATCGGTGAAAACTGATTAACAAGAAAATCAAGTTTTCGAAACACACATTGGCGAAAACAGATGAATATCAAGTTTCCGAAACACTCTCCGGCGAAAACTGATGAATATCAAGTTTTCAAAACAATCACCGGCAAAAACTGATTAACAAGAAAATCAAGTTTTTGAAACACTCATCGGTGAAAACTAATGAATATCAAGTTTCCGAAACACTAATCGGCGAAAACTGATGAATATCATGTTTTCGAAACACTCACCGGCGAAAACTGATTAACAAGAAAATCAAGTTTTCGAAACACTCATTGGCGAAAACTGATGAATATCAAGTTTTTGGAACACTCAGCGGTGAAAATTTATGAATATCAAGTTTTTGAAACACTCATCGGCGAAAACTGATTAACAAAAAAATCAAGTTTTCGAAACACTCATCGGCGAAAACTGATGAATATAAAGTTTTCGAAACACTCATCGGCGAAAATTGATTAACAAGAAAATCAAGTTTTCGAAAGACTCATTGGCGAAAACTGATGAATATCAAGTTTACGAAACCCTAATCGACGAAAACTGAAGAATATCAAGTTATCGAAACACTCATCAGCGAAAACTGATTAACCTGAAAATCAAGTTTTCGAAACACTCATTGGCAAAAAATGATGAATATCAAGTTTCCGAAACACTCACCGGCGAAAACTAATTACTATCAAATTTTCGAAACACTCATCAGCGAAAACTGATTAACAAGAAAATCAAGTTTTCGAAACACTCATTGGCGAAAACTGATAAATATGAAGTTTCCGAAACACTAATCGGCGAAAACTGATGAAAATAATGTTTTCGAAACACGCATCGGCGAAAACTGATTAACAAGAAAATCAAGTCTTCAAAACACTCATTGGCGAAAACTGATGAATATCAAGTATCCGAAACAATAATCGACGAAAACTGATGAATATCAAGTTTTCGAAACACTCATCGACGAAAACTGATAAACAAGAAAATCAAGTTTTCGAAACACTCATCGAAAACTGATTAACAAAAAAATCAAGTTTTCGAAACACTCATCGACGAAAACTGATGAATATCAAGTTTTCGAAACACTTATCGGCAAAAACTTATTAACAAGAAAATACAATTTTCGAAAAACTCATTGGCGAAAACTTATGAATATCAAGTTTTCGAAACACTCAGCAGCGAAATCTGATGAATATCAAGATTTCGGAACACTCATCGGCGAAAACTGATAAACAAGAAAATCAAGTTTTCGAAGCACTCATTGGCGAAAACTGATGAATATCAAGTTATCAAAACACTCACCGACGAAATCTGATGAATATCAAGTTTTCGGAACACTCATCAGCGAAAACTGATTAATAAGAAAATCAAGTTTTCGAAACACTCATTGGCGAAAATTGATGAATATCAAGTTTCCGAAACACTCACCGGCGGAAACTGATTAATATCAAGTTTCCGAAACACTCATCGGCGAAAACTGATTAATATCAAGTTTTCGAAATACTCATCGGCGAAAACTGATTAATATCAAGTTTTCGAAACACTCATCGGCGAAAAACTGATTAATATCAAGTTTTCGAAACACTCATCGGCGAAAACTGATTAATATCAAGTTTCCGAAACACTCACTGACGAAAACTGATCAATATCAAGTTTTTCGAAACACTCATTCGCGGAAAACTGATTAATATCAAGTTTTCGTAACAATTATTGGCGAAAACTGATTAATATCAAGTTTTCGAAACACTCATCGACGAAAATTGATTAATATCAAGTTCTTGAAATACTCATCGGCGGAAAACAGATTATCAAGAAAATCAAATTTTCCAAACACTCATTGGCGAAAACTAATGAATATCAAGTTTTCGAAACACTCAGCGGCAAAAACTGATTAACAAGAAAATCAAGTTTTCGAAACACTCATTGACGAAAACTGTTGAATATCAAGTTTTCGAGACACTCATCGGCGAAAACTGATTAATATCAAGTTCTCGAAATACTCATCGGCGAAAATAGATTATCAAGAAAATCAAGTTTTCGAAACACTCACCAGCGAAATTTGATAAACAAGAAAATCAAGTTTTTGAAACACTCATTGGTAAAAATTGATGAATATCAAGCTTTCGAAACACTCACCGGCGAAAATTGATAAACAACAAAATTAAATTTTCGAAACACTCATTCGCGAAAACTGATGAATATCAAGTTTCTGAAATACTAATCGACGAAAATTGATGAATATCAAGTTTTCGAAACACTCATCGCAAAAACTTATTAACAAGAAAATACAGTTTTCGAAAAACTCATTGGCGAAAACTAGTGAATATCAAGTTTTCGAAATACTCACCGGCGAAATCTGATGAATATCAAGTGTTCGGAACACTCATCGGCGAAAACTGATTTAAAAGAAAATCAAGTTTTCGAAACACTCATTGGCGAAAACTGATGAATATCATGTTTTCGAATACTCTCCGACGAAATCTGATGAATATCAAGATTTCGGAACACTCATCGGCGAAAACTGATTAACAAGAAAATCATGTTTTCGAAACACTCGGCGGAAAACGGATGAATATCAAGTTTTCAAAACACTCATCGGTGAAAACTGATTAACAAGAAAATCAAGTTTCAGAAACACTAATCGGTGAAAACTGATGAATATCAAGTTTTCGAAACACTCATCGTCGAAAACTGATTAACAAGAAAATCAAGTTTTCGAAACACTCATTGGCGAAAGTTGATGAATATCAAGTTTCCGAAATACTCATAAGTGAAAACTGATTAATATCAAGTTTTGAATCACTCATCGGTGAAAACTGATTAACAAGAAAATCAAGTTTTCGAACACACATTGGCGAAAACAGATGAATATCATGTTTCCGAAACACTAATCGACGAAAACTGATGAATATCAAGTTTTCGAAACACTCATCGGCGAAAATTGATTAACAAGAAAATCAAGTTTTTGAAAGACTCATTGGCGAAACTGATTGAATATCAAGTTTACGAAACACTAATCGGCGAAAACTGATGAATATCAAGTTTTCGAAACACTCATCGGGGGAAAACTGATTAACTAGAAAATCAAGTTTTCAAAACAATCATTGGCGGGAAAACTAATGAATATCAAGTTTCCGAAACACTCACTGGCGAAAATAGAAGAATATCAAGTTTTGGAAACACTCATCGGCGAAAACTGATTAACAAAAAAATCAAGTTTTCGAAACACTCATCGACGAAAACTGATGAATATAAGTTTTCGAAACACTCATCGGCGAAAATTGATTAACAAGAAAATCAAGTTTCGAAAGACTCATTGGCGAAAACTGATGAATATCAAGTTTACGAAACCCTAATCGACGAAAACTGAAGAATATCAAGTTTTCTAAACAGTCATCGGCGAAAACTAATTAACAAGAAAATCAAATTTTCGAAACAGTCATTGGCCAAAACTGATGAATATCAAGTTTTCGAAACACTCATGGGCGAAAACTAATGATTATCAAGTTTTTAAAACACTCATCGGCGAAAACAGATCAACAAGAAAATCAAGTTTTCGAAATACTCAATGGCGAACATTGATAAATATCATGTTTTCAAAACACTCATTGGCGAAAACTGATGAAAATAATGTTTTCGAAACACGCATCGGCGAAAACTGATTAACAAGAAAATCAAGTCTTCAAAACACTCATTGGCGAAAACTGATGAATATCAAGTATCCGAAACAATAATCGACGAAAACTGATGAATATCAAGTTTTCGAAACACTCATCGGCGAAAACTGATAAACAAGAAAATCAACTTTTCGAAAAACTCATCGAAAACTGATTAACAAAAAAATCATGTTTTCGAAACACTCATCGGCGAAAACTGATGAATATCAAGTTTTCGAAACACTCATCGGCGAAAATTGATTTACAAGAAAATCAAGTTTTCGAAAGACTCATTGGCGAAAACTGATGAATATCAAGTTTACAAAACCCTAATCGACGAAAACTGAAGAATATCAAGTTATCGAAACACTTATCGGCGAAAACTGATTAACAAGAAAATCAAGTTTTCGAAACACTCATTGGCAAAAATTGATGAATATAAAGTTTCCAAAACACTCACCGGCGAAAACTAATTACTATCAAATTTTCGAAACACTAATCGGTGAAAACTGATTAACAAGAAAATAAAGTTTTCGAAACACTCATTGGCGAAAATTGATGAATATGAAGTTTCCGAAACACTAATCGGCGAAAACTGATGAATATCAAGTTTTCGAAACACTCATCGGCGAAAACTGATTAACAAGAAAATCAAGTTTTCGAAACACTCATTGGCGAAAACTGATGAATATCAAGTTTTCGAAACAATAATCGACGAAAACTGATGAATATCAAGTTTTCCAAAAGTTCATCGGCGAAAACTGATAAATATCATGTTTTCGAAACACACATCGGCCAACACCAATTGACAAGAAAATAAAGTTTTCGAAACAATCATGGGCGAATACTGGTGAATATCAATTTTCCGAAACACTAATCCGCGAAAACTGGTGAATATCAAGTTTTCGTCACATTCATTGGCGAAAACAGATTAACAAGGAAATCATGTTTTCGAAACACTCATTGGTGAAAACTGATGAATATCCAATTTTCGAAACACTCACCAGCGAAAACTGATGAATATCAAGTTTTCGAAACACTCATTGTCGAAAACTGATAAACAAGAAAATCAATTTTTCGAAGCACTCATTGGCGAAAACTGATGAATATCACTTTTTTGAAGCACTCACCGGCAAAAACTAATGAATATCAAGTTTTCGAAACACTCATCGGCGAAAACTGATTACCAAGAAAATCAAGTTTTCGAAACACTCATTGGCGAAAACTGACGAATATCATGTTTCCGAAAAACTAATCGGCGAAAACCGATGAATATCAAGTTTTCGAAACACTCATTGGCGAAAACTGATTAACAAGAAAATATGTTTTCGAAACACTCATTGGCAAAAATTTTTGAATATCAAGTTTCGGAAACACTAATCGGCAAAAATTGATGAATATCAAGATTTCAAAACACTTGTCGGCAAAAACTGATTAACAAGAAAATCATGTTTTCGAAACACTCATTGGCGAAAACTGATGAATATCAAGTTTTCGAAACACTAATCGGCGAAAACTGATGAATATCAAGTTTTCGAAACAGTCATCGGCGAAAACTGATTAACAAGAAAATCTAGTTTTCGAAACACTCACCGGCAAAAAATGATGAATATCAAGTTTTCAAAGCACTCATCGACGAAAACTGATTAACAAGAAAATAAAGTTGTCGAAATACTCATTGGCGAAAATTAATGAATATCAAGTTTTCGAAACACCCACCGGCGAAAACTGATGAATATCAAGGTTTCGAAACCCTCATTGGCAAAAACTGATTATCTAGAATATCATGATTTCAAAACACTCATTGATGAAAACTGATGGATATCAAATTTTCGAAACACAGATCGGCGAAAACGGATGGATATCAAGTTTTCGAAACACTCACTGGTGAAAACTGATTAACAAAAAAATCAAGTTTTTGAAACACTCATTGGCGAAAACTTATCAATATCAAGTTTCTGAAACACTAATCGGCGAAAACTGATGAATATTAAGTTTTCGAAACACTCATCCACAAAAATTGATTAACAAGAAAATCATGTTTTCGAAACACGCATTGGCAAAACTGATGAATATCATGTTTTCGAAACACTAATCGGCGAAAAGTGATGAATATCAAGTTTTCGAAACACTCATCGGCGAAAACTGATTAACAAGAAAATGAATTTTTCGAAACACTCATTGGCGAAAACTGATAAATATCAAGTTTTCGAAGCACTAACCGGCAAAAACTGATGAATATCAAGTTTTCGAAACACTCCTCGGCGAAAACTGATTAACAAGAAAATAATGTTTTCGAAACACGCATTGGCGAAAACTGTTGAATATCAAGTTTTCGAAACACTCACCGTGGAAAACTGAATAACAAGAAAATTAAGTTTTCGAAACACTCATAGGCGAAAACTGATGAAAATCAAGTTTCGGAGACACTCATCGGCGAAAACTGATTAATATCATGTTTTCGAAACACTCATCGGCGAAAATTGATTAAGAAGAAAATCAAGTTTTCGAAACACTCATTGGCGAAAATTGATGAATATCATGTTTCCGAAACACTAATCGGCGAAAACTAAAGAATATCAAGTTTTCGAAACACTCATCGGCGAAAACTGATTAACAAGAAAAACAAGTTTTCGAAACACTCATTGGCGAAAATTGTTGAATATCGAGTTTTCGAAACACTAATCGGCGAAAACTGATGAATATCAAGTTTTCGAAACACTCATTGGCAAAAACTGATAAACAAGAAAATCATGTTTTCGAAACACTCATTGAGAAAAACTGAAAAATATCAAGTATCCGAAACACTAATCGGCGAAAAGTAATAAATATCAAGTTTTCGAAACACTCATCGGGAAAAACAGATTAACAAGAAAATCAAGTTTCCAAAACACTCATTGGCGAAAACTGATGAATATCAAGTTTTCGAAACACTCACCGGCGAAAACTGATGAATATCAAGTTTTCGTAACACTCATCGGCGAAACAGATTAACAAGAAAATCAAGCTTTAGAAACACTCATTGGCGAAAACTGAAGAATATCAAGTTTTCGAAACTCTCATCGGCGAAAACTGATTAACAAGAAAATCAAGTTTTCGAAACACTCATTGGCGAAAAATGATGAATATCAAGTTTCCGAAACACTAATCGGCGAAAACTGATGAATATCATGTTTTCGAAACACTCATTGGCAAAAATTGATTAACAAAGAAATCATGTTTTTGAAATACTCATTGGCAAAAACTGTTGAATATCAAGTTTCCGAAACACTAATGGGCGAAAACTGATTAATATCAAGTTTTCGAAACACTCTTCGGCGAAAACTGCTTAACAAGAAAATCAAGTTTTCGAAATACTCATTGGCGACAACTTATGAATATCATGTTTTCGAAACAGTAATCGGCGAAAATTGAAGAATATCAAATTTTCGAAACACTTATCGGCGAAAACTGATTAACAAGAAAATCAAGTTTTCGAAACACTCATTGGCGAAAACTGATGAATATCATGTTTTCAAAACACTCACCGGCAAAAACTGATGAATATCAAGTTTTCCAAACACTCATCGGCGAAAACTGATTAACAAGAAAATCAAGTTTTCGAAACACTCATTGGCGAAAACTGATGAATATGAAGTTTTCGAAACACTCATCGGCGAAAACTGATTAACAAGAAAATTAAGTTTTCAAAACACTCACCGGCGAAAACTGATGAATATCAACTTGTCAAAACACTCATCAGCGAAAACTGATTAACAAGAAAATCAGGTTTTTGAAATACTCATTGGCGAAAACTGATGAATATCAAGTTTTGGAAGCACTCATCGGCGAAAACTAATGAATATCAAGTCTCTGAAACTCTAATCGGCGAAAACTGAACAATATCAAGTTTTCGAAACACTCATCAGCAAAAACGGATTAACAAGAAAATCATGTTTTTGAAACACTCATTGGCATAAACTGATGAATATCAAGTTTCCGAAACACTAATCAGCAAAAACTGATTAATATCAAGTTTTCGAAACACTCATTAGCGAAAACTGATTAACAAGAAAATCAAGTTTTTGAAACACTCATTGGCAAAAACTGATGAATATCAAGATTCCGAAACACCAATTGGTGAAAACTGATGAATATCATGTTTTCGAAACACTCATCGGCGAAAACTCATAAACAAGAAAATCACGTTTTCGGAACTCTCATTGGCGAAAACTGAAGAATATCAAGCTTCCGAAACACTAACCGGCGAAAACTGATGAATATCAAGTTTTCGAAACACTCATCGGCGAAAACTGATTGACAATAAAATCAAGTTTTCGAAACACTCATTGGCGAAAACTGATGAATATCAAGTTTTCGAAACAATCACCGGCAAAAACTGATGAATATCAAGTTATCGAAACACTCATCCGCAAAAACTGGTCAACAAGAAAATCAAGTTTTCGAAACACTACTTGGCGTAAACAGATGAATATCATGATTCCGAAACAGTAATCGGCGAAAATTGATGAATATCAAGTTTTCGAAACACTCATCGGCGAAAACTGATACACAAGAAAATTATGTTTTCGAAACACTCAATGGCGGAAACTGATGAATATCAAGTTTCTGAAACACTAATCGAAGAAAATTGATGAATATCAAGTTTTTGAAACACTCATCGGCGAAAACTGATTAACAAGAAAATCAAGTTTTCAACACACTCTTTTGCGAAAACTGATGAATATCAAGTTTTTGAAACATTCAACGGCAAAAACTGATGAATATCAAGTTTTCGAAACACTCATCGGCGAAAACAGATTAACAAGAAAATCAAGTTTTCGAATCACTCATTGGCGAAAATTGATGAATATCAAGTTTTCGAAACAGTCACCAGTGAAAACTGATGAACAAGAAGATCAAGTTTTCGAAACACTCATTTACGAAAATTGATGAATATCAAGTTTTCCAAACACTAATCGGCGCAAACTAATGAATATCAAGTTTTCGAAATAATCATCGGCGAAAACTGATTAAAAAGAAAATCATGTTTTCGAAACACTCGTTGGCAAAAACTGATGAATATGAACTTTTTGAGAAACTAATCGACAAAAACTGATGAATATAATGTTTTGGAAACACTCATCGGCGAAAATTGATTTACAAGAAAACAAGTTTTCGAAACACTCATTGGTGAATGGAAATGAGACCAGATTTTCATGGATTTTGTTGTAGGTTTGCCTGCGACTCAATTAGGAAATGATGCTATATGGGTGATAGTGGACAGGTTAACTAAATCTGCACATTTCCTACCAATTAAGATCAGCTTCTCACTAGATAGACTAGCTCAGTTGTACATTCAAGAGATAGTGAGGTTGCATGGAGTTCCATTAAGTATTGTTTCAGAGAGAGACCCTAGATTCTCCTCTAGATTTTGGAAAGCCTTGCAGGAAGCTTTCGGCTCAAAGCTGAATTTTAGTACTGCATATCATCCTCAAAGTGATGGACAGACTAAGAGAACAATTCAGAATCTAGTGGATATGCTTAGGGCATGTGCTCTAGAACAAAAGGGAAGTTGGGATAAAAACATTCCTTTAGTGGAGTTTGCTTATAACAATAGTTTTCACTCCAGTATTGGAATGGCTCCATATGAAGCCTTGTATGGGAGAAAGTGTAGGTCGCCAATTTTATGGTTTGAAACCGGTTAAAAGCAATTGTTGGGTCCTGAGTTGGTCCAAGAAATCACTGAACATATAAAAACGATTAGGGAAAAGATTAGAAAAGCCCAAGATAGACAAAAGAATTATGCTGAGAATAGGAGGAAACCGTTAGAATTCGAGGAAGGGGATCATGTCTTCCTCAAAGTTTCTCCAATTACAGGTATTGGAAGAGCTATAAAGTCAAGAAAGTTAAATCCTAGATTTATAGGGCCTTATCAAATTTTGAAAAGAGTTAGTTCATCAGCCTATCAGATTGCATTACCTACATTTTTGTCAAATCTCCACAATGTTTTTCATGTTCCACAACTAAGGAAATATATTCTAGATCCTTCACATATTTTGGATGTTAATACAGTACAATTGAAAGAGAATTTAGCTTACCATCCTAGACCGGTAAAGATCATCAGTTCAGATGTCAAGCAATTGAGAAACCGGACCATCCCTTTAGTGAAGGTTTTATGGGAAGAATCTTCTCCTCAAGAGCCCACTTCGGAGAAGGAAGATGTCATGAGACAATCATATCCGGAATTGTTCCAAGAAATAGGTATGTTCTGAATTTCGAGGACAAAATTTTAAAGAAGGAGGGAGGAATTGTAACATCCGCTTCTCCGAGATGGTGAATTAATTGTTTGATAGATTCATTAAGTTATTGTATGTGTTTGACGCATTTAGAAGCATGTAGAATTGCATTAGCTAGAGTGTCTAAGCTTAGTGGGACTTAGATGAAAGGAAAGACGAGTTTTAATGGAAATGAGACTCAGATGTAAAGAAAAGTGATATGTGGATAACAAATTATAATTTTAGCCAAGGGTCATAGTAACTAACAAGATTTTGAACACTTACCGCCAAAGTGTGAAGGAAATAGAGTTTCATCTAAGATCATGATGATTGCTAAGTGACCCTACGAACTTAATTGCCAACTTTTATTAAATGGCCATAAAGTTATAGGGAGGTGATAGAGGGCAATGTAACACCCCAATTCCTTACGTCCATTTTAGTATATAAATGATATGAATTAGAGTGTTACTAGCCTTTCTTACCCGAGTTCATTTAAATTTTAACCAATTCGGTTGATTAAGTGGGATCAGTTTGGGCACTAGCCTCGGGTTCTCATACATTGCAGCAGAAACTAGAACTAATAAAGCTCTACGATAACTGGATACAAACACATGTGAACGAATTGTTTTTGTTAAACTATTGCATGCCTTCGCATTTTATTATACAACACATAAGGTTAGTTAATACAAGGAGAACTGGAGGCAACAACCCTGCCACTGAGATCTCATCAAAACACTAACAAGTGAGTATAACTCTGTTATTCATACATAGTTCCTTCATCCCTATCTGCATATACTACCTAGTTAGCCAACATGGCCCTTCCAAAAAGGTATACGACAATGGGCTAAAGGAATGTGGATACCAAACACAACAAGAAAACATATTGCCATATGCTTATAGTACTTATTAAGATGATAACCTTTTCACTATATGTACCATTACATTCTTAATTACTATTACTCTGTCCGGAAGTAATTTCTGTCTTCTTTCTAACTCCGCCTCCAATGAGCTTAGGTACCTAGGCATCTGATACACATCAATGTAATCGTGAGATTTATAATCTCAGTAATCATAGCAACCTATTTTGAAAACCGCTAATGTGTACCACTGTATCATCATATAGAAAATCCCTGCATTTCCTCATACATTTCATGACATTTAAAACATGCATGCATTATCATTCATTTCTTTGAAGCATAATAAAACATAGCATGTATTCTTGTGAATGCAACATTTGATACATCATTTCAAAACACTTATTCAATCCATTCATTGGTATGGTATGGAATAGTATCATCCCCATCTTTGCAAAACATCATAAACGAGAGAAATATGAATATACATAAAACATTTCATCATACCATCATCATTCATAATCTCAAAGGTACTGAAATAACACATAAATAACATGTGGGCATCTAGCCCCAATTTCATAAAACATATGAGCATCGGCAGTGCCGCAACGCGAGCACTCGCACAATCCATACATTCATCATCATTGTAGGACCCTTTGCGTCTTTCCCGAAGGATCAACAATTTTTCCCTCATAACATCATCATTAGAGGACCATTTGCTTCTTTCCCGAAGGATCAACAATTTGCCTCTCATAACATTCACTTATACCTAGGATTCATCATGTTGTCCCGGAGGATCAACTGTTCAATTGCTTGAACACATACATTCACATGATTCATTGCGTCTTCCCTTAAGAATCAACCTATTGCAAGCATTGTGTATTTCCCTGTGGATAACAATTTATATGCATGGTATCTTTCCTTAAGAGTCAACAATTCATCTCCGTGATATGCTATTCACATATACATTTATTGAAAAGAAATTGGTCCCAATCATGGTTCGCCTAAATTTAAGCATGTCACTCTTAAATGGCCACATAGGGCATACTAGCTTAAAATTCGGTAACTAACACGGCGTTTTTATAAAATTACATTCTTAATTGATTGGATGTTTTACCAACCCAAATAATGACACAACCATGGAAATCCCAACAGCCGTCCCATACCGACAATTGGTCAATCGATTATGGACCCATTCTTTACTGATACATGTACATTGAATACTAGCTCTCTTTTCTTTCTTTCTATGTTATTTCCCCTTGATTCATATTTCAAATTACTTAAAAATCATTGAGCATCATGTTTGAGAATGAAATTAAGTGCTTAAAACAACGTTTAAAGTGATTAAGTTCACTATGCAAAATAGGGGCCTATCAGCGGCTGATTGGCCCTTAATTTTTACAGATAAAATTTTCCAGAGACCAAACAGACGGCTGTTAGGTCCAATCAGCTGGCTGATAGCTCTCTGGAGAGCTAATTCAGCCACTTTAAAAACACAACAGCCGGCTATTCTTAAGCCATCAGCCGGCTGTTCTAAATCTGGAATTTTCTGGGCAAAATACGAACATTTCTGGGCAAAACGATGAACTTTTATGAGAAATTTAAAGCTATCAGCCGGCTGTTCATAATCTGGAAAATTTTCTGGGCAACATATGAACACATCAGCCGGCTGTTCTAGCTATCAGCCAACTGATAAGGGTCGAAAATGCTTTTAAAAACTTCAATTTGTCCAAATTAAAACCCCAAAACTTTAGAAACACAAGTGGAACTTAATCCCTATTATTTTCACAACAAAACCCATGAAAATTTCAGCTCAAAACATGCCTTTTCATGCTTTAAATTTCAATATGAAGATACACTAAACCCATACCCATACCCATGACCAATTTTCCTTTTTCTAGCATTCCAACATACATGCAACATCATCTAAGCATCCATTCAAGTTCTAAAACTCAGAAATGCAAGTTTTAATCCTCTCTTTCAGGTAAAAACATCATATTCAAGAATTTCTCTATTTGAGCTAAAACCATGAATTTTGAAAATGAGAGGAAGGAAGCTTTCATTACCTTGTTTCCATGCTTAGATTACATTTCTTGTGATGTGTAGATGCTTTTCTACGGATTTTCCTAGCTTGAATCATGTCCTCCTAGCTCAAATCTTCATTGTTCACCCTTAAGCTTTCTTCTCCTTCTCTCTATAACTCTCTCTCTCACTGAAATTGTAGAATGAGCTATTCTGAACTTTGTTGTGCATATAAGCTGAATTTAGGCTCTTAGAGAGAAAATCACATTTCTCACCCTAAGCCATAACCTTCCCTTCATATAAGTCCCTCACTCTTCTAACCTTTTCCTTCCTTTCCTTCTAGTCCTTATTAGATTAGCTACTCTAAACTAATGTAATTACATGCTTTCTAAATGCATCAAACAATCTCAAACACAAGAAATTAGTTAGAGTTAATTCACAATTGATCATTCCATTAACTGAAAAAAGCTGGCTGATAGGTTTAAATTTTTCATAAATCTTCATGTTTTTGCCCAGAAATGTTCATATTTTACCCAGAAAATTCCAAATTTAGAACAGCCGGCTGATGGCTTAAGAACAGCCGGCTGTTGTGCTTTTTAAGTGGCTGAATTAGCTCTCTAGAGAGCTATCAGCCGGCTGATGGCCCCCAATCAGCCGCTGATAGGCCCCTGTTTTGCATAGTGAACTTAATCACTTTAAATGATGTTTTAAGCACTTAATTTCATTCTCAAACATGATGCTCAATTATTTTAAAGCAATTTGAAATATGAATCAAGGGAAAATAACATAGATAGAAAGAAAAGAGAGCTGAGTATTCAATGTACACGTATCGGTAAGGAATGGGTCCATGATCGAATGACCAATTGTCGGTATGGGACGGCCGTTGGGATTTCCACGGTTGTGTCACTATTTGGGATGGTAAAACATCCATTTGATTAAGAACATAATGTTATAAAAACACTGTGTTGGTTGCTGAATTTTAAGCTAGTATACCCTATGTGGCTATTTAAGAGCGACATCCTCATAATTAGGGGAACCATAATTGGAACCAATTCTTTCTATTATATGTATTTGTTAATAGTATATCACGAAGATGAATTGCTGACTCTTAAGGAAAGATACCATGCATATAAATTTTTGATCCACAGGGAAAGACACAATGCATGCAATAGGTTGATTCTTAAGGGAAGACGCAATGAATCCTATGAATGGATGTGTTCAAGCAATTGAATAGTTGATCCTCCAGGACAACATGATGAATCTTAGGTATAAGTGAATGTTATGGGAGGCAAATTGTTGATCCTTCGGGAAACAAGCAAATGTTTCTCTAATGATGATGTTATGAAGGACGAATTGTTGATCCTTCGGGAAAGACGCAAAGGGTCCTACAATGATGATGAATGTATGGATGAGTGTGAGTGCTCGCGTTGCGGCACTCCCGATGCTCATATGTTTTATCAATTTAGGGCTAGATGCCCACATGTCTATTATGTGTTATTTCAGTACCCTTGAGATTATGATTGATGATGGTATGATGAAATGTTTTATGTATATTCATATTTCTCTAGTTTAAAATGTTTTGCAAAGATGTGGATGACTCTATTCCATGCCATACCAATGAATGGATTGAACAAGTGTTTTGAAATGATGTATCAAATGTTGCATTCACAAGAATACATGCTATATTTTATAATTCTTCACAGAAATGAATGATAATGCATCCATGTTTTAAATGTTATGAAATGTATGAGGAAATGCAGGGATTTTCTGTTTGATGATACAGTGGTACACATTAGCAGTTTTCAAAACAGGTTCCTATGATTACTGAGATTATAAATCTCACGATTACGTTGATGTGTATCAGATGCCTAGGTACTTAGTCACATTGGAGGCCAAGCTGGAATGGAGGCATGATCTAGTACTGGGCTGGGTCATAGTGATTAGTGATGTGATTGTACATGTAGTGACTTATCTGATGCCTTCTCAAGGAGCATGATCATGTAGTACATTTTTCTTTTGTTTTTGGAATCTCCATTCCCTTGACATTGTCCATTAGTATCTTTTTGGAAAGGTTACAAAGTCCTTGTAATTACTATGTATAGGAAGGGATGGAGGACATATGTTGGGTATGTATATGAATTACCTGTAAGTAAAGACTAGAGTCTTTATCCACTAGTAGGTTAAGGGCTAAGATCTTAAGATGGTTGCTATCCTTAGATCATCTCCCTTCATGGGACTCTAGCCTTGATGATGGATGGTATGTGTATTATATATGTTTATAGTAAATAGAAGGTTATGTAATGAAGACGCTTGTGTTTGTTTTTAATTTAATGCTCCCGCTGAGAGACACGAGTGAGATACTCGAGAGTAGTAACCCAAACCAACTCAACTTAATTAATTAACTTGGTAAAATTTTAAACGAACTGGAGTAAGAAAAGCTAGTAACAAACTAATTCATATCAACTATAGACTAAAATGGGCGTAGGAAATTAGGGTGTTACAGATTTGGTATCAGAGCAAACACTACCTTAGTTAGAACTGATTAAGGGAGTTCAAACTAGGTAGATAGGATTTAGATTCCTCATAGGAAGACTTGAATCGGGTTAGTTAGCAAAGGATAGGCAATAGTACTAGCTTGTATTCTAGTATGACTGAAGGAATGGAGTTTAGGTTTGGGTTGCCTGTATTTTCTATTTGAGTCAGATTAGCTCTATAAATAAAACTGTTATTGAGAAGTCAATACAATTGTTTTTTAGAGTGAAATATGCCTCCAAGAAGGAATGTTAGGAATGTTCGAAGGGCTGAAGAGAACCCTGAGAATCCGATGCAAATTTTGCGGGAAATGGCAAACGCAATGAAACGACAAGCCGATGCCACGGACCACATGCTGCAACACATCGAAGGAGATAGGGATGATAGGCCTCAAGGACATAGAGCTAGAGATGGTGACTATCATGGGTGGGCAGAATTTCAAAAAGCAAAGCCACCAACCTTTAGGGGTGAGTTTAACCTGACCTTAGCTGAAGAGTGGATTCAAGAATTAGAGAAGTTGTTCAAAGTGTTGAGGTGTTCTGATGAGCAGAAAGTTGAGTACGCCATTTATATGCTAGCTAGTGAGGTCCAGAACTGGTGGAAAGGAGCACGGCAGTTAATGGAGGCTCGTGGCACTCAACTTACGTGGGAGAACTTTAAAATTACTTTCTTCGAAAAATATTACCCAGTTACTGTGAGGAACCAAGAGGAGATTGAGTTTATGTAGATGAAATAGGGAAATATGCCCTTTGATGAATTCATAGCTAAGTACGAGGAGTTGTCAAACTTTTCATCTTATCTGAAGCATAATGCTGATGAGGCAGGGAAGTCTATGCATGTCACGACGGCATTGAATACTGCCATGCGGAATGTAATAGCTCTTCTTGATATTAAGAATTATGCGAAACTGGTGAATAGGTGCCGTATTGTTGCTAGAAGCATAGAAGTTGCGGAGAAACTGAAGCAGGGAACTAATTTTAGCAACAAAAGGCCAATGAATTTCTCTAAGGGCGGAAGTTCTACACAGGAAAGGAATCTATGGTGAGTAAGTCTGCACCTAACTCTTGTCCCAACTGTGGGAAAACACATGGTGGGAGGCTGTGTCTATTTGGCTCGAATGTCTGTTACTCTTGTGGTCAGACAGGGCATTATGCTAGAGACTGTCCTCAAAATAAGCAGACAAGTGAGGGAGCAAAGCCCCCAACTAAAGAGAGAGTCTTTACTCTAAAAGGTGAAGAGGCAACTGCATTAGATGATCTTATCGAAGGCACAAGTATTATAAATGGTAAATCATTGACTGTACCGTCTGATTCAGGTGCTATGCACTCTATTTTTAATTGTAGATGTGAGAAGGAACTAAACTTGCGAGTGACTACTCGTCCATTTAATTTGTCCATTTCTAGTCCTACGGGAGAATGTGTTGTGACTTCCTTAGCATGTTTGAACTATCCAATTATTGGGGAGAATAGATCATTTAAAGTCGATCTTATCTGTTTATATTATCAGGCATTGATGTAATCTTAGGAATGAACTGGTTTTCTGAAAATCAGGTGGTCCTAAATTGTTCTAAAAAATCTATGACTTTCTTAGATACCAATACTGTTAGTAAGAGAAATGAGGGAAAGAGTCAAAGAATGAGTTTTCTATGTTGCTCTGAAGTAGAGATTCAGCATAAGCTTGATAATATTCCTATTGTTGAAGATTTGTCTGATGTTTTTCTAGAGGAGATAACTAATCTCTCTCCTGAAAGAAAAGTTGAGTTCTTAATAGAGTTGATCCCTGGAACGGGACCGATCTATATAACACCATATAGGATGTCTCCTCTCGAGTTAGGTGAATTGAAGATACAGATAGAAGACCTTTTAAGTAGGCAATTCATCAGGCCTAGTACATCACCATGGGGTGCACCGGTATTCTTCGTGAAAAAGAAAGACGGGAGTTTTAGAATGTGTATTGATTATAGGCAGCTTAATCGGGTAACTGTGAAGAACAAGTACTCACTTCCTAGGATAGATGACCTTTTAGATCAGTTAAGAGGAGTCACAGTGTTTTCTAAGATTGATTTGAGGTCGGGGTACCATCAAATCAGAGTTAAGACAGAAAATATTCCTAAGACTGCCTTTAGAACAAGATATGGGCATTATGAATTTCTTGTGATGCCATTTGGTTTAACTAATGCTCCAGCCATTTTTATGGATTACATGAACCGCATCTTTAGACCCTACCTCGATCAGTTCGTAGTGTGTTTATTGATGATATTCTTGTATATTCTAAGAATAGGGAAGAACATGAACAACACCTTAAGATTGTGCTACAAGTGCTTAGGGAGAAGCAGTTGTATGCAAAGTTATCCAAGTGTGAGTTCTGGTTAGAAGAGGTAAAATTCTTAGGTCATGTTATCTCCAAGGATGGAGTAGCAGTAGATCCTAGCAAGACGAATGAAGTAGCCAATTGGGAGAGACCTAAGACAGTGACCGAAATTCGTAGTTTTCTTGGATTAGCCGGTTATTATAGGAGATTCATCCAAGGGTTTTGCAAATTGCGTTGCCCATGACAAGGTTGACTCGAAAGGGTGTACCTTTTGTGTGGACCTTAGATTGTGAGAATAGTTTCCAGACCTTGAAAGAACGGTTGACTATCACACCGGTGTTAGCCATACCCGATCCTTTCGGTGAGTTTGAGTTATACACCAACGCGTCCAAGAAGGGATTAGGTTGTGTGTTAATTCAAGAAAAGAGGGTAGTAGCCTATGCTTCTAAACAATTGAAACCTCATGAGGAGAACTACCCGACTCATGCATGATCTAGAGTTAGCCGCCATAGTGTTCGCCCTAAAGATATGGAGGCATTATCTTTATGGGATTAAATTCGAGATATTTAGCGATCATAAAAGTGTCAAATATCTCTTTGATCAGAAAGAATTAAACATGAGACAAAGGAGATGGATGGAGTTCTTAAAGGACTATGACTTCGAGTTAAAGTACCATTTGGGTAAGGCAAATGTGGTTGCTGATGCCTTGAATAGAAAATCTCTACATATGTCACAACTAATGGTTAATTAATTGAAGTTAATAGAGAAATTTAGAGATTTGAATCTATCCACCTCAATTTTAACTGATAGAATTTGTTTGAATCAATTGAGGATAGAATGTGACCTTAGGGCTCAGATATTAGAAGCTCAAAAAGATGATTAATTCCTAAAGTCTCTGAAGGGCCCAAAGGAATTCGTTGAGTCATCAGATGGGTTGGTAACATTTTAGGATAGAATATACGTCCCGAGTCAAGGAGGCATAAGGGAGAGGATATTAGAGGAAGCACATAGGAGTAGCTATACTGTGCATCCAGGTACCACTAAGATGTACCAAGATCTCAAGAGGAGATTCTGGTGGCCAGGTATGAAGAGGGATATAGCTAAGTTTGTCTCTAGGTGTCCAATTCGTCAGCTAGTAAAGATTGAACATCAAAAACCTGCGGGATTGTTACAACCCTTAGATATTCCCGAATGGAAATGGGACCAGATTTCCATGGATTTTGTTGTAGGTTTGCCTAGGACTCAATTAGGAAATGATGCTATATGGGTGATAGTGGACAGGTTAACTAAATCAGCACATTTCCTACCAATTAAGATTAGCTTCTCACTAGATAGACTAGCTCACTTGTACATTCAAGAGATAGCGAGGTTGCATGGAGTTCCATTAATTAGTGTTTTAGATAGAGACCCTAGCTTCACCTCTAGATTTCGGAAAGCCTTGTAGGAAGCTTTCGGCACAAAGCTGAATTTTAGTACTGCATATCATCCTCAAAGTGATGGACAGACTGAGAGAACCATTCAAACTCTAGAGGATATGCTTAGGGCATGTGCTCCAGAACAAAAGGGAAGTTGGGATAAAAACATTCCTTTAGTGGAGTTTGGTTATAACAATAGTTTTCACTCCAGTATAGGAATGACTCCATATGAAGCCTTGTATGGGAGAAAGTGTAGGTCGCCAATTTCTTGGATTGAAACCGGTGAAAAGCAATTGTTAGGTCCTGAGTTGGTCCAAGAAATCACTGAACAGATAAAAATGATTAGGGAAAAGATTAGAAAAGCCCAAGATAGACAAAAGAATTATGCTGACAATAGGAGGAAACTGTTAGAATTCGAGGAAGAGGATCATGTCTTCCTCAAAGATTCTCCAATTACAGGTATTGGTAGAGCTATAAAGTCAAGAAAGTTAAATCCTAGATTTATAGGGCCTTATCAAATTTTGAAAAGAGTCGGTTCATCATCCTATCAGATTGCATTACCTACATTTTTGTCAAATCTCCACAATGTTTTTCATGTGTCTCAACTACGGAAATATATTCCAGATCCTTCACATATTTTGCATGTTAATACAGTACAATTGAAAGAGAATTTAACTTACCATCCTAGACCGGTAAAGATCATCAGTTCGGATGTCAAGCAATTGAGAAATCGGACCATCCCTTTAGTGAAGGTTTTATGGGAAAAATCTTCTCCTCAAGAGGCCACTTGGGAGAAGGAAGATGTCATGAGACAATCATATCCGAAATTGTTCCAAGAAATAGGTATGTTCTGAATTTCGAGCACGAAATTTAAATAAGGAGGGAGGAATTGTAACATCTGCCTCTCCGAGATGATGAATTAATTGTTTGTTAGATTCATTAAGTTATTGTATGTGTTTGACACATTTAGAAGCATGTAGCATTAGCTAGAGTGACTAAGCTTTGTGGGACTTAGATGAATGAAAAGACGAGTTTTAATGGAAATGGGACTCTGATGTAAAGAAAAGTGATATGGGGATAACAAATTATAATTTTAGCCAAGGGTCATAGTAACTAACAGGATTTTGAACACTTCCCGCCAAGGTGTGAAGGAAGAAAACAGAGTTTCATCTAAGATCATGATGATTGGTAAGTAAGCCTAGGGACTTAATTGCCAACTTTTATTAAATGGCCATGAAGCTATAGGGAGGTGAGAGACGGCAGCACACACACACACACCTCATTTCCACAAAACAAGAGAGAGAGAGAGAGCTAGAGAGAAGGTGGAGAAAGCTTGGAGGATTGGGATTGAAGAAGTCGATTGCAACTAGGATAATCTGTAGGAAAGCATCTACACATCACAAGAAACGTAATTAAGCTCGGAAACAAGGTAATCGTAGCATCCTTCCTCTCATCTTCGAAATTCAAGGTTTTAACTCAAATGGAGAAATTCTTGAATATGATGTTTTAAGTTGAAAGAGAGGATTTAAACTTGCATTTATGAGTTTTTAGAAATGGATGCTTAGATGATGTTGCATGGATGCTTGGATGCTAGAAAATGGAAAATTGGTCATGGGTTTTGGGTGTATCTCCATATTGAAATTTAAGCATGAAAAAGCATGTATTTGAGCTGGAATTTTGATGGGTTTTGTTGTGAAAATGATAGGAATTAAGTTCCGTTAAGTAAACTCCTTTAATTTTAAGGTGTGGGGCTTTAATCTGGTTAAAAAGATGTTTTTAAAACCATCTTCGCCCCGCATTAGCCGGCTGATAGCTAGAATAACCGGCTGATCTGTTCATAATTTACCTAGAAAATTTTCCAGATTATGAACAGCCGGCTGATTGCTAAGAACAGTCGACTGATAGGTTTAAATTTTTCATAAATGTTAATGTTTTTGCCCAGAAACGTTCATATTTTACCTAGAAAATTACAGATTTAGAACAGCCGGCTGATGGCTTAAGAACAGCGGGCTGATGGCTTAAGAACAGCCGGTTGTTGTGCTTTTTAAGTGGCAGAATTAGCTCTCCAAAGAGCTATCAGCCGGCTGATAGGTCTTTGGAAAATTTTATTCTTTGAAATTAGGGCCAATCAGCTAGCTGATGGCCCCCAATCAGCCAGCTGATAGGCCCCTATTTTGCATAGTGAACTTAATCACTTTAAATGATTTTTTAAGCACTTAATTTCATTCTCAAACATAATGCTCAATTATTTTAAAGTAATTTGAAATATGAATCAAGGGGAAATAACATAGAAATAAAGAAAAGAGAGCTGAGTATTCAATGTACATGTATCGGTAAAGAATGGGTCCATGATAGAATGAGCAATTGTCGGTATGGGACAGCCGTTGAGATTTCCACGATTGTGTCACTATTTGGGATGGTAAAACATCCATTTGATCAAGAACGTAATTTTATAAAAATACCGTGTTGGTTGCTGAATTTTAAGCTAGTATGCCCTATGTGGCCATTTAAGAGCGACATCCTCATAATTAGGGGAACCATGATTGGGACCAATTCTTTCTAGTATATGTATTTGTGAATAGCATATCACGGAGATGCATTGTTGACTCTTAAGGAAAGATACCATGCATATAAATTGTTGATCCATAGGGAAAGACACAATGCATGCGATAGGTTGATTCTTAAAGGAAGACGCAATGAATCCTATGAATGTTTGTGTTCAAGCAATTGAACAGTTGATCGTCCGGGACAACATGATGAATCTTAGGTATAAGTGAATGTTATGGGAGGCAAATTGTTGATCCTTCGGGAAAGAAGCAAATGGTCCTCTAATGATGATGTTATGAGGGACGAATTGTTGATCCTTCGGGAAAAACGCAAAGGATCCTACAATGATGATGAATGTATGGATGTGTGCGAATGTTCGCATTGTGGCACTCCTGATGCTCATATGTTATATGAAATTAGGGCTTGATGCCCACATGTTTATTATGTGTTATTTCAATACCCTTGGGATTATGAATGATGATGGTATGATGAAATATTTTATGTATATTCATATTTCTCTAGTTTATGATGTTTTACAAAGATGAGGATGATACTATTCCATACCATACCAATGAATGGATTGAATAAGTGTTTTGAAATGATGTATCAAATGTTGCATTCACAAGATTACATGCTATGTTTTATTATGCTTCAAAGAAATGAATGATAATGCATCCATGTTTTAAATGTTATGAAATGTATGAGGAAATGCAGGGATTTTCTGTATGATGATACAATGGTATACATTAGCGGTTTTCAAAATAGGTTGCTATTATTACTGAGATTATAAATCTCACTATTACGTTGATGTGTATCAGATGCCTAGGTACTTAGTCACATTGGAGGCCAAGCTGGAATGGAGGCATGATCCAGTACTAGGTTGGGTCGTAGTGATTAGTGATGTGATTGTACATGTAGTGACTTATCTGACGCCTTCTCATGGAGCATGATCATGTAGTACATGTTTCCTTTTGTTTTTGGAATCCCCATTCCCTTGACTTTGTCCATTAGTATCTTTTTGGAAAGGTTACAAAGTCCTTGTAATTACTATGTATAGGAAGGGATGGAGGACATATGTTGGGTATGTATATGAATTATATGTTAGTAAAGAGTAGAGTCTTTATCCACTAGTAGGTTAAGGGCTAAGATCTTAAGATGGTTGCTATCCTTATATCTTCTCCCTTCTTAGGACTCTAGCTTTGATGATGGATGGTATGTGTATTATATATGTTTATAGTAAATAGAAGGTTATGTAATGAAGATGCTTGTGTTTGTTTTTAATTTAATGCTTTCGCTGAGATACATGAGTGAGATACCCCAGAGTAGTAACCCAAACCAACTCAACTTAATTAATTAACTTGGCAAAATTTTAAACGAACTCGGGTAAGAAAAGCTACTAACACACTAATTCATATCAACTATATACTAAAATGGACGTAGTGAATTTGGGTGTTACAGATTTGGTATCAGAACAAACACTACCTTAGTTAGAATTGATTAAGGGAGTTCAAACTAGGTAGATAGGATTTAGATTCCTCACAGGAAGACTTGAATCGGGTTAGTTAGCAAAGGATAGGTAATAGTACTAGCTTGTATTCTAGTCTGATTGGAGGAATGGGGTTTAGGTTTGGGTAGCCTATATTTTCTATTTGAGTCATATTAGCTCTATAAATAGAACTGTTATTGAGAAGTCAATACTATTGTTTTGTAGAGTGAAATATGCCTCCAAGAAGGAATGCTAGGAATGTTCGAAGGGCTGAAGAGAACCCTGAGAATCCGATGCAGATTTTGTGGGAAACGCAATGAAACAACAAGCCGATGCCGCTGACAGCATGCTGCAACACATCCAAGGAGATAGGGATGATAGGCCTCAAGGACATAGAGCTAGAGATGGTGACTATCATGGGTGGGCAGAATTTCAGAAAGCGAAGCCACCAACCTTTAGGGGTGAGTTTAACCCGACCTTAGCAGAAGAGTGGATTCAAGAATTAGAGAAGATGTTCAAACTGTTGAGGTGTTCTGATGATTGAAAGTTGAGTACGCCATCTATATGCTAGCTAGTGAGGCCGAGAACTGGTGGAAAGGAGCACGACAGTTGATGGAGGCTCGTGGCACTCAACTTACGTGGGAGAAATTTAAAATTACATTCTTTGAAAAGTTTTACCCAGTTAGTGTGAGGAACCAAAAGGAGATTGAGTTTATGCAGATGAAACAGGGAAATATGCCTTTTGAGGAATTCATAGCTAAGTACGAGGAGTTGTCGAACTTTTCATCTTATCTGGAGCATAATGCTGACGAGGCATGGAAGGCTATGCATGTCACGGCGGCTTTGAATACTGCCATGCGGAATGTAATAGCTCCTCTTGATATTAAGAATTATGCGGAACTGGTGAATAGGTGCCGTATTGTTGCTAGAAACATTGAAGTTGCGGAGAAACTGAAGCAGGGACTAATTTTAGCAACAAAGGGCCAATGAATTTCTCTAAGGGCGGAAGTAGCAAAGGAAAGCAACCTATGGTGAGTAAGTCTGCACCTAACTCTGGTCAGACAGGGCATTATGCTACAGAATGTCCTCGAAATAAGCAGACAAGTGAGGGAGCAAAGCCCCCAACTAAAGGGA
>JAAIUW010000136.1:0-69393 GCA_014851425.1 Senna tora | reverse complement strand
AAAAAAATATTATTGAGAATTTTTTACTATTGAAAATACTTTTGTCCTTTTTTTTTCAACAATTTATTTCGATAGCAAATTTTGATAGTTTTAAAAAAGTATATCTTTTAAGCCATTGAAATATATATTGTTGAAAACAATCGTTTTTCTTGTTAGGATATTGTTTTAAACACATTTAAATTGCTCTAAACCCACCTTATTGTATATGCAACAACCAATTGCCTAGTGGCAAACCCTTAAATGGAGTTCAGATCCGCGAAGGATTAGTCCTTGGTCTGTCGGGCTGGGAATACCTTGGGTAACCAAAAATTGCTCTAAACCCCCTTAAAGTTCCATAATTCCCTAATTTAATACTCTATTTAAGAGTTGATACATTACAAATGAAAACTCCAAATTATTAGAGATTGTTTTTTCATACAAAAACTAATAAATTGGTAGAACATGCACATATTGAAATTAGGCTAAAATGCACATACACCCCCTGAGTTTTGAGTCAGGGCACATACACCCTCTGAGTTTTAAAACGTTGCACATAGACCCCTGAGTTTTCATTTTGGGACAGAGACACCCCTCTGTTAGGGTTCCGTGAAAATTAGGCATTAAGTGCCACGTCAGCAAACATGTGTGAGGGCAATTTAGTATTTTCAACCCCCTGAGTTTTCACTTTAGGGGCACATACAACCCTTGATCAGTTTTCACTTTGGCGCAGAGATACCCCTCTCAGTCCCTCACACATGCTTGCTGACATGGTACTTAACGCCTAGTTTTCACGGAACCCTAACAGAAGGAGTGCCTCTGCCACAAAGTAAAAACTCAGGGGAGGTCTATGTGCAACGTTTTAAAACTCAGGAGGTGTATGTGCCCCTGACCCAAAACTCAGGGAATATATATGCATTTTAGCCTTGAAAATTATTAATTTAGGGTTTAGAGTTTTTTACCCTTGATTAAACAATCCGTTGCCAAGTAAAGGAAGTACCCATTTCATCTTCTTCATACCACACACATCTCCGAACCTCAATCCAATAACGTGTAGGTTGTTGTAGTTGATCATCACCATCATCTTCTTCTTCATCTTCATCTTCATCTTCATGTTCTTCATCACTTGGTAATGGCTTTTGCATGTAGAATTCAAGCATATCCCCAACTTGGATACCTCTATCACGAACCAAACTAGACCAACCTTTTTCTATAACAGGTTTGAGAGGTCCCTCCTTCCTTTTGGTGCACCAAAATGTGTACACTTGCTCTCCACACTTCACTCCAAATTCCACACCATCTGCTGGCAAAATCCCAACATGCTTCGATGGAAATGACAATCTATATTTAACATCAGTGTGCGTTAGCTTCTTCACGAACACTAGTGCTTCTTCTCCAGATGATGATGATGATGCCATGTACGTATATTTCTTCTAATCATTATTTACCAAACAGAAGTTAGGCAAGAAAGATTCATGTTATGTGTGTGTATATATATAATTAAGTATATATAGCATTATATAGCCCGCAATCACCGTGTGCAATATGTGTATTTATTTAATTATTTAATCTGTGGTCATATAGGATATTGCGAGGAAGATGAAGTATGAGAGGAATAGGGGGGAAAAATGAAGGACATATACTTTTGGTCCTTGAATTTTAGTCAATTTATTATTTAGCTTTGGAAATTTGAAAAGAGACTATTTATTGGTACCTGAATCTTTGTTTCTATTAACTATTTAGTCCCTGAAATGTACTTAATTGATTGACGTGTATGGCTTTTAAATGTTGGGTTTTGCTAGGCACTGGTTAAGAATGCATTTAATGAGGTGAGATAGTGAAAATAATGCATAAAAATCACAACTTATAATAAATGCGTTTTTTATTTTTTTTAAAGACATAAATGCCCTTCACCTATTTTCTCCATCTCACTCTTTTTAATTTATTACAATATTTTTTTTATTTTGTATTCATATTTATTATTTTAATAATTCTTTATTTTTATTTTTTATTTTCAATTTATCAATAATCACGTTATTTTTTATTTTCAGTATATTATTATTGCAATTATCCTCACATTAATATTATAAAAAAAATCACATTAATAATACCATTACGTCATTATTGATAAATGAAAAAAAATAATTAAAATAATAAATATAAATAAAAAAATATATTGTAATAAATTAAAAAGAGAGAGATGGAGAAAATAGGTGAAGGACATTTATGTCTTTAAAAAAATAAAAAACGCATTTATTACAAGTTTGATTTCTATGTATTATTTTTACCATCTCACCTCATTAAATGCATCCTTAACCAGTGCCCTAAGGGTACTGGTTAGCAAAACCCTTAAATGTTTACATGTTGTGGTTTACTTGCCACCTGTACTTAGTTAAAGTGTTACCACTGTATTTGGAACGATAGATTGATATTGATGAGAGTTCTTTCGGTTGAGCCCAAGAAGATGAAGTTTCAATTTGAAATGGTAGAATAAATAATAATAACTATTAAATCTAAAATTTGATTTTTCGATTTCAATTTAAGTCAGGCTTACCTCTATGTTTCAACCAGAGCTTTGATTATTTACCAGTAGCATTAGCGAATTACAAAGAAGACGAATTAACTTCTTCTTGCCCTTGTTCTAACGTAACATGCAAGATGAAGATTGCATAGCTGAAATTTAAAGCCCTTAAATCCTTTCTCCGAAGATCCTTTTTTCCTTTGCTATTTTCAATTTGTTTTTTGTTTCCTTTTTAAAAAATGTTAATGTTCAATATGATGTGACACTGTTATATAATATGGCAGTACAGAGTGTAAGTAAATAATAATACATGTAAGCATTTAAGAGTGATGGATTTTTATTAATGTAATTTCTTTTCATATATAATATATATATATATCACATGTCGATCAAGTGGCCTACTTTAGGCAACATCTTAAGCCTTTATCCTTTTCTTTTGCTGCGTGATCTTCATCTTCCATGGCCAAGCTAGGTAGCTCACTTTTGTTTAATTAGCGGCTTTTGATAGAGTATTTAAATAATTAATATAATACTACTATACTAAAAGGGTAAATTTTCACTATAGTTTAAAGTATTATCTACATTTTCAATGAAAACAACTTTTTTTGTATATATAGAATAAAGCTGAGCCAAAGTGAGTTGGCACAAATGGTTAAGAATCTGGAGGAAAGTTCTTGCCTTACCCATGGGCGAGGGTTCGAATCCCCCTGAAGCTATCCAAAATCCTGCTTTGGTGGGCATCCCTCCCCAGGGAGATCCCATGGCATCCAAGAGCTAGTTGAGTAGCTGCGATTGGGTAAAACTGCTTGCGGTTTAAGCCTGTGCAGTAATCCTTTGGGTTGGGCCTCTGTTGGTCTCCCAACATGTCACTGGCGCCCTGCCCGGTAGTACTTGGGAGTGCCTTGCCTTACTACCATCATTTTGTACACAAAAAAAAAAAAAGAATAAGGCTGAGATTTTTTTTCTTTTAAGATAACATATAGTATATAATAGATAAATCAATTTACACTAGCATTAATTATAGGAAATTCATATGATGTATGGTATGAATTAAAATATTAATTCCATTCACAGAAAATAAATTATAATGAAGGCTATATAATTATTTTGTATAATTAATATTATGATCAAACTTTAAGAGTTGAAATATTTTTATTTTCTCTTATGTTAACTGAAGTACAATAAGTTGGCCAAAAAAAATCTAATTTAATTTATTATTTGAATTATTGGTCAATTTAATTCAAAGTGAGTAGTAGGCATATTAGTGAGTAGGACAACAAACTCGAGAATTTAAAAATATTCTATATATTCAAAGTGAACTTTTGACATTTAATTAAGAATACATGAATTAAAGACTTAATTATATCTCGATTAATAAAGACATTATACATACGAGAACACCTTTTTTTAGTCTTAGAATTATTGGTCAACTTAATTATTATTTAGTCTATGAATAATACAAATATACTATTTGGTCCATGAATAATAAAAATATACGGAAATCTATTTTGGTCCCAGAATTATTGGTCAACTTACTATTACTTTTGTCAACTATATGTTTAGTCATTAAAACGTTAGTCATTTTCTAATTAATAGGGTGATGTTAAATACTGACGTGTCACCATTAATTTGCCACTTATATGTGTTGTCATATTACATTGTCTCACGTTATTTCGAGGAGGAAAACATACTATTTGTCCCTGAATTTTTATTTTTGTCAATTATTTAGTCTTTGAAACGTTATCTATTATCTAACTAGATGATGTTAAATGCTAATGTGCCCTCGTTAGCTTGTCACATGTGTTGTCATATCATATCATATTGCTACGAGAATTTGAGGAGGAAATTTTTTTAAAAAAATTAACAAAATATAAATATGAACAAAAACGTCATTTTTATTTAAAATTTGGGGTTAAATATAAATTGTTTTCATTAGAATAGTATGATAATGTAACATGGCAAAAATAAGTTAGCAATACACTATCTCACTATGTAATGGTCACTTCATTTGATTGGATAATTATAATATTTTAAAAATTAAATAGTTGATAAAAATAAAAATTAAATGTACCAAATAATTTATTTTCTTTATTTAAAGAATAAATAGTGAGTTGACTGACCAATAAAAACAAAACAAACAAGTATATTTCTCCCCTACATACTGATCAGAGATATATATGAGATTATATTAATGATTATTAATGTTGAATATATAGATTAAAATATTATATTTATGACGGCAATAATCTAATCTACTAACTACGTGCACCATAAAACATGTCACAGATTATTGGTCATCAGGATCGATGTGTGAATTTCTGTCTATCTCTTTATTATTTATTATTCTACAATAATAACAACTAAATAATTTCTTATAAAAAAATAACAACTAAATAATTAATGTCACAAACATTTAGGTTTGACATAATTCTTGGAGTGATTAACGCAACAGTATTATTGTCGAGATTCAAGAACATGCATGTGTACGTGTATATCTCTTTTGTTCTTAATTTCTCGGACCTAGCCTACCTCTATGAACTATTTTAGGAACATACGGGAGCATTTATAGGAACATACGGGAACATTTAGTACATTTTTTATTTATCTTTTGAGAATCATAATCTTTGGGAATGTCAAAAGAATTTTTGTTTCCGTAGAAATGTCAAAAGAATTTGATTGAATTACATATAACATTATTGAATTTTTTTTTTTCAGTATTCTTTAGTTGGAGGCGCAGTTTCTGGTTGACTTAATTGAAGTTTCATAATAGGAATAGAACTCTCACAACAGATGTTTTTTATACACAAAATTCGAACACGAGATTTTGCTTATAAGGAATAGAGTACCTACCACACTAACCACATGTCGGTTATTGAAAATATTTTAAGCAAAAGTGTACTATAGTACTCTTAAAATTGACTAAATACTCATTTTGGTTCTTTTTTTTCTAGTAGTTTCATATTGGTTCTTTATCTTTCAAAAAATTCAAATAAGCCTTTTATCTTTGTAATATGTTCCGAATAAGTACTTTGGTTTAACACTATGAAAATTTTCGGTTAAAAAATAATGTGACATGATGAAATTTTTTAAAAATTATAATTTCACCCATTCTTCAACCTCAAAATTTCCAGTTCAAACTTGAAACTCATATGGGGTAGAGTTTGAAGATTCAGCTGAAGAGAATACAAAGCCAATGCCTATAATTTGATTACCAAGAACCATTTTTGTAACGATGCTTGTGTTATTTTGAATTTTAAATCTGTTTCTTGTTCCTAAATTTTCGTTTTAATTGGTTGGAATTGCGATGTAGGGTTTCTGTGCAATTGTGTTCTTATGATGACTTTGAATTCGACCAAAGTGAGGCATGTACAGAATGGAAGGCAAGAAATTAGATTGGGTGCAATTCACTTTGTGTAATTTTTATTCAATTCCTTTAAAGTATATATTTATTTTATTTATGAAGTAATAATATGGACTCACACTAATAAAGATCTACTATGAATAAACTAGGGATCAAAATATGTTGGATATTGTCAAATAGTATCAGAGATCAAATTGTTATTATTATTGATAAATAACCCTATAAAAGCTATTTGATGATGCTATATGTCAATATTAATAATAATTTGGTCTTTAATTCATTCACAGTGGATTTTATTAGTGTGAGTTCTTATGATTACTTCACAAATGAAACAAAAATATATATTTTAAAAGCATTGCGCATAGAAATTGCAAGAAAGCGAATTGCAAATAATTCGTCCAATACTAATTAATGAACTCACTGCTTCAAATTCAAAATAATCTTCATCATCATCATCATCTAGCTCAGGGGAAGCAGCAGAACTAGACGTGCCCTTCCTCCTTCTTCACTCCCAACTCAAGGAAAAAAAAAATTCTCTTGAGTTGAAAATCTTAAACCCTAGGCCATGGAAGAAGGGTTTCAAGAAGAAAAGGTTCGAAATGATGAAATGAAAATTTTGAGATTGGAGAAATGGGTAAAATTATAATTTCTGAAAAATTTAATCATGTCACGTCTTTATTTAACGGAAAATTTTGACGGTGTTAGACGAAAGGACTTATTTGGAACATATTGTAAGGATGGAAGACTTCTTTGAAATTTTTGAAAGATAAAAGGACTATAAAACTAGTGAGAAAAATAAGAGATCAAAATGAGTATTTAGCCCCCAAATATTTAAGGTTTCTGTCAATTATGCCACCCAATTTTGATTGCAGTTAAATTTTTTTTAGATAGGAGCTGAGATTGCAGTTAATTATCCTGTCTATTTTTTATTTTTTTGAACAATGTTATTTTTGTCATTAATACCATATAAATATATAGATAACTGTACGTGCTAACATGATATTACACATGGCAAACAATTATATTTCAACCCTTAAAAAATTTAATTTTTTTTTTTAGTTTCTTACTATTGTAATATTATTTTGCTCGTAGTTTAGCTCCAATTTCTTCTCTTTTAAAATTCATATTAACCTTCTTGAATCGTTTTAAAATATATTATTAAAGTTGATCAACTTTAAAATTTAGGAAAAAGTTCACTGAAACTTTTATTTAATTTTGTGCAGATTAGTTATTCAAAAACTTGTAATTTGGTTAAAATAAAATCTTAAAGTCAAATAACATTATTATTTTTTTAAGAATTATGTTTATGCAATTGCCAAGATTTCCTTCATATATATATATATATATATATATATTTATGTAACACACGTTTTTCTTTTTGTTAAAGGGCAATGCTTCCTTCACTCTTTCTCTCTTCACATAAGGAGAGAAAAAAATATTTAATATTAAATTAAAAAAAACAAAAAAGTGATCAATTGTGGCTTGTGCCCAAAAAGCTCCAACCTCTCACGATAATCTCCTTGGTTAACATTGGGGCCATATAAAATACATATATTTAATTTTTAATTTTAATTTTTTTTATTTTTGCCTAAATTTTTTATTTTATTTTGGACGAAAAGAATACACTTATATATATACATCTTTAATTGGATTAGGTTGTTGGAGTGGACTCGAAGGCCCATATCTAATTCAAGGCCCACCCATTAATGCAAGCTCCAATGAGGCTTATTGCAAAACGACAGAGGCTCATGCAGTTTCGATTCCATTTCCTTAAACCTTTTCTTCTCTTTTTTTTTGTTTGGAAATTAGTTAGTTAGAGTGTATGTGCTCTATTTTTTTTAAGTAAAGTTTTGGATTTGAGTTTTGTGTATAAAAAAATTTTTGCTGAGAAAACTCTATACTCGGTATGGGACTTCAACTAATTCGAATAGAATTGCCTTCAATAAAAAAATACATGTGAAAAAAAAACAAGTCCAACAGAACATTTTATAATATCACATGATTACATTTTAATAATAGAAAAAAATAAATTGTAAATATTATTTTAATTTCAACAACAATGGCCTCCATGCTTCTCGTAATTTCTCTTCCAGTATTTTTCCTCTCCCATTTCTCTCAATTTTTTCTTACTCTCTTTTGGTTAATAATTTATTTGCTACTTTCATTTTTGGCCAACAAGATGAATTTTTTTTTTATAGGAAGTGGAAGGCGTTGGATTGAGCGATTATTATTAGGCCAAATGTTATATAGTTGTTATTTGTTAGTGAGGATGTAACTCTTTCTACTTAACTCGGCTCAGTTTAAGCGTCACGTGGTTTGACTCTGTTATGAGACAATTGCTATCGCATCTTGGCGAACAATCTCCCCGTCAGCGATTGTTCATCGAATTCGTGACTTTGGCTCTGATACTAATTTTTAGATCGAGCGCTTACCATTAAGCCAAAATCTATAACTGGGCGCGACTTCTTTAATTTACATCACTCGGCCTAACTCAGGTGTCACGCGATTTGATTATGCCTTAGCCCCTTAGTGTACTTTCGCTATGAGACAATTGCTGTCATGACCAACATAAGTGAATTATAGTTTATGTTTCTGAATTTTCATGGTAGATTTTCTTCCTAGTTGTATTATATTGTACATGGGAATGTGACCTGTAATTACTCCCATTTCATTGATAAATTCTGATTTTCATGAGTTATTTAGTTTAGTTCAAAAGATTTTTAATTTAACTCAAAAGGTTTAAATTTATCTTGATTCCTTGACAGTTTCCAATCATTGTTTTCCCTACTATCAAATTAATTATGTACTTGTTTTGGTGTTCCATAAGAAACAATGGCACAGAAAATAAAAGTAGAGGAAGCAAAATAATATTGATTCAGGATTTTATATTGGTCCATATATATATATATATTAATATATATATATATATATATTTTGATAAATGGTCCATGTGTATATAGGTCCTTACACTTCTTTGATTTTCTATTTATAGAAAGATCCTGCATTAAGATACTCTTTAGTTCAAATGTGATCGGATCGGAGAGAGGTGGACTTCTATGCAATATGAGAGAAATAAGAAGAAAAAAAGTCTACGCTTAATTCATTCAGAGTGAGATTCTTATTTATTTATGTTTATTTCTATCTCTCATTTACTGTAGAGCAGAATGAATTAAACTGCACCCTCTCTTATTTTAGAGGATCTAAAATCCCCCCTTCAATTGTGAAAAAGTCGTTGGATTCTTGTTATAGGGCCACAATCCGTACTCTATCTAATCCGACCCGTGGATATCAAAAAGCTTGGGAAGGCTGGGCAGAGCCGATGGCATGATTGAAGGCCGATAGCTTGCATATATAATAACCATGAATCCAATATGTTAGTCAAGGTGTATCAGCAATTGGCCTATAACAGAAGCGTGGGTAGGGCCAAGCGATAATTAAACACTTGAGATGGGCCTATAGTTTTTGGCCCAATGGTAAGTATGTGCACTAAGTAGATCATATGTGCATAAGGTAGCATAAGACTATTTTCAATGGTTAGTTTGATTGCTCTTCTGTGTGATGTTTGTAATACATCATAGTTGCTGGAAAATTGTCATGAATGTGCATAAATTTTCTTTTCCCTAGTGATGAATTAGATAGGTTCATCCGTTTTGTGGATTATATTGGAGAAAATTTTATGAGTTAATATACGTTTTCAAATATTTGTATTTTCCACTGCAACCTTCACACAATAATGGTTGAATCCATGCTGCTTCTTTCTTCATAGTCTGAAATTTGCAGAGTTCCATATTCTATCATACTGAGATCAATTTTTGTGGAGGTCTTTGCTTTGTTTATTTCCATACTTCATAAGAATAACCCAAGAATGATAAAACTTGTTTTTTTTCCCCCCTCTATGTTTGGATTGCTTATCTGCTATATATGTATCATCATGGGTATGGCTAGGTTCAACTCCTATTCTGTACTAGTACTGCTAGAGTACTCCATAATTTATATCATGAAGTAGAAGTTAGGTAATATATATATATATATTTGGGGGTAATTTTTTTTATTCAATTTGGTAATAAGGAAAAATACTCTCAAGAATTATTGAGCAGTGTTAGTGGTATGTTGAAGAGACTAAGGGCCCGTTCGTTAACTTATTTGGCCAAGGGAAAGGAATGAAAAAAGTCGGTGGGGCTCACCGGGTCGCACCCACTTTTACTTTTTCCTTTCTTTCACTAAAATAAAAAAAATACAAAATGTCTATTATACCTTTTGATTTGACACAATCGTAACTTTCTTTTCTTTTTATTATTTTATTATAAAGGGTAAAATGGTAATTTTAATACATTTTCATTCCATTTCCATTCCCAATTTTTATTACCAAACACAGCAAATGCATTCTCATTCCCATTCCCTTTTCATTTCTGCGTAAAGAACGTGCCCTAATACAAGTCTAATCCCAAATATTATTATCTAAATCACAAAGTTTTATTAGTTACAATTACTCAACTAGCCTTTAAGTATCAAAAGATCTGAAAGAAAAATACCTACCAAATAAAATTTTAGATGACTTCAAAAAAATTCTAACTCTTGTGCATGAATAAAACCAAAGCTTTCTTCCAAATCCAATCCACTTTGGAATATTTGGGTGAACAAGTATCACTTAGATTATATATAGTATTAATTAAGTTGTACTATGGCAGCAACAAAATTAATTATGTTAAAAAAGATAAATGAGCTGTATCATATTCATTTGCGTGTAAATTAATGTGAGTGTAATAGCGCAGAATGAACTGTCATTTCTTTAAGAAGAAAGTAAATCATAGCATTTAATTAGATAATTATTTTTATGAGAAAATTAGATTCGGTGTAATATCTTTCTTTATAATTTTTATGAAATTCTTTCAAATTATACAATTTTATTTTATTTTTAAAGTAACCTTTATAAAATAAGCGCGAGAGATGAGTATTTGTACTAAGTTTTCAATTTTTTAACAAAAAATAAAACATTGAAATAAAAAACACCTTAACTATTCATTTGTATGAAGTTTTTTTAATGTAATAAATAATTAATGAGATTTAAATTACTTTTTAATTCCTGAATTATTATTTAGTCTTGGAATTTTAAAAATAGACTATTTCGTCCTTGAATTTTAGAAATAGGCTATTTGGTCTCTGAATTTTCACCTCTGTCAATTATTTAGTTCTTGGGATGCCAGCTGTTACCTAACTGAGTGACGTGACTGCTAAAAGCTAACATATCACTGTTTAGTTGCCACCCGTACTTGGTTAAAGTGCTACAACTACCTTCAGAACTCTGAGATTGATGATAGTTTTCTTCCACAGTTACAACTCATCGAAACTTTTTGATTAAGTCAAAGAAGATGAAACTTCAATTTGAAATTGTGAAACAAATAATATAGCTATTGAATCTGAACATCGATTTATCTATTTTAATCTAAACCATACTTACCTCCACATTTTTAATCTAATTAAGCTTCCATTTACTAATAGCTTTGACAAAGTTAAAGAAAAAAAAAGACGAAATCGATTCCTCTTGCCCTCGAATTAGCATAGCGTTCACACCACTCGGTTAGGTAATGATTAACGTCACAGGCCAGGACCACCAAATAATTGACAGAGGCGAAAATTCAAGAACTAAATAGTCAGTTTCTAAAATTTAGAGACTAAATAGTTGTCAAAGGTAAAAATTTAGAGAGTAAATAATTTTCTAAAATTCAAAATCAAAATAATAGTTTGACTAACAATTCAAAATTTTAAAAAAAAATAGTTGAGCTTATAATACATTGATCATCATTATTTAAGGACTACAAAGTAATTTGTTAAGATTTTCTTTGATTGGTGGAGAGGGAATTAATCTTTTTGAAATTAGTGAAAAGTCAACTACACATGCTTTAAGATCCTCTTATTGAGAGTACTTGTTAGCAAAACTTTTTGTATATATTCCGCATCTTGGGCTTTGAGCCAGCGCCCAACGTGTATGTATTAGCATGAAGCATGAACGCGGATCTTCTATTGTTGTGCGTTTGTGCTGTTCGGTTAGCCACGATTTTGGTCACGCAACCGTGGCTAATCGAACGGCACAAATACACCACGGTAGAGGATCCGGACTCCATGAAGCATTGGTTTTTACAGCGTGCGTAGGGATGGCAATCTTACCTGGACCCAACAGGTACCCGGTAAAATTACCCGTTGGGTTCGGGTCTGGGTATTGAAAAAATTGGTCTGGGTCCGGGTCCGGAGATTTTAACGGGTAAATTTCCGGGTCCAGGACCGGGGACGGGTAAGGGGGTATTCACCCCGGTCCCGTACCCGGTGATATAATATATAAAAATGTTTTATATATAAATACTTTATATATAAATAGTTTTTATATGTTATTTATATATAAATATTAAAAAAAAATTTACACACCATCTCACACTTACCCAGTAGTCCAATACCCAAACGCGTGCCTCACCCTCATCACGATTCACACATATTTCCATTTTACTAAGCTCAAACCCAGACTTTTTATTTTAATTTTATTGTGTGTTTGAAGTTTTTTTAAAAAAAATTGGAAATAATTAAATTTATGATTGTATATTTAATACTTGTGTGTTTGAAGTTTTTTTTTTAAATTTGAAAATAATTAAATTTATGATTTGTAAAAAAAAGTAATAAATTTTTGGGTCCGGGGATTTAAGTATTCGATGGGTCCGGGGATGAGTCTCACATTTTATACCCGGCCAGGGACGGGTCCGGGTCCGAGGAAAAAATTGAGTACCGGAACCGGGTCCGAGGATTGCAGTATCCTCCCCGTACTCTACCCATTGCCATCCCTAAGCGTGCGCTCTAAATTGCTTTTTTGTATCTTTCTCATTCACACTTTAGTGCAAGCTCATAATAAATTTGTTTAACAACAAACTATAACCATGTTTTCTCTTTTATTTATTTATTATTTATGATTAAATGTTCATTTTGGTCTTCTATGTTTCACTTAAGTTTTAAATTGGTCATTTATTTTTCAAAAGTTTTATATTGGTACTTTATCTTTCCCAAAAGTTTTTATTTGTCTTCAGGTTTCATTAAAGTTATATATTGGTCCTTTATGTTTCATTGAAGTTTATATTGATCATTTATGTTTCATTGAAGTTCTATATTGATCCTTTATGGTTCATTAAAGTTTTTTATTAGTCTTTTATGTTTCATATTGGTCCTCTCACCATGATTTTATTTTTGGCTTAAACAACGTCGTTTGGATGTTTTTAATGTGTCTAAGGCCACGTCAGCTATTTGATTCACATAGGAGAGATTATGTGTCCACCTCGACACTCCACGTCAGCAGTTAACTTAAGAAATTGACGGACTTGGATAGAATGACCAATTTAGAACTTCTCAAACAGATAAAGGACCAATTTAAAATTTTGAAATATAAAAGACTAATTTAAATCTTGGGTGAAACATAGAGGACCAAAATGAACATTTTACCTTTATTTATTTATTTATTCATTCATTTAATAAATATAAAAGTTGCGCTGCCTTTCGATTTCTAAAGAGAAGACAAAACAAGCGGCTTACAGCTTAGGTCACTATGGGCAATCACAATTCGAACTTATGTTAATTAATTTAAGGTCAAAACTCCAAATTGGTCCCTTATATTTGCACGAAATTTTATATTGGTCCTTTATGTTTCAAAAGGTTTAAATTGGTCCTTTATGTTTACAAGAAGTTCCAAATTGGTCCTTCCGTCCACTTTCGTCAATTTCTTAAGTTAATTGCTGATGTGACGTGCCGAAGTGGACACATAATCTCTCCTACGTATATCAGATAGCTGACGTGGCCTTAGATACACTAAAAACACTCAAACGACGTCGTTTAAGCCAAAAATAAAATCATGCTGAGAGGACCAATATGAAACTTTAATGAAACATAAATGACTAATATAAAACTTCAATGAAACATAAAGGACCAATATAAAACTTCAATGAAACATAAAGGATCAATATAGAACTTCAATGAAACATAAAGGACCAATATAGAACTTCAATGAAACCTGAAGGACAAATATAAAACTTTTGGGAAACATAAAGGACCAATATAGAACTTTTGAAAGATAAAGGACCAATTTAAAACTTTTGTGAAACATAGAGGACCAAAATGGACATTTGACCTTAATTTAATTATTTGTATTTTTAAGAAGGTTCAAAACTTTAATATAATATATGAGAAGTGATATATATGTGAAGGCCAAAAAAAAGTGATATATGTATTTTACATTTGATTATAGGAACTTTCGTAATTTATTTTTCGACTTCAAAATTTTGACTAAAAAATCCTCAAAAACTTACTTTATTTGGCAAAAAATCCTTTAAGTTTTTAATTTTATGAAGGCAAAAGTACTTTTCTTGCTCCCAACGTTTGGGGGTTATGTCACTTTCGCCCCTAACGTTTTTTTGTTGTCAATTGTACCCCTAACGTTTTGTGTTTCTCCCAATGTCAGGCTTTTAGCTAACACTGTCAATTTTTGGACGGTTTTTTATGACGTGGCATCCTATGGGACCAACAATTATGACTGGATTATTTTTTTTTCACATCAATAATCCATTTTAGGGGTATAATAGATTCCAAACCTCAGTACATCAGTAAATTCAGTACACCAAAATACTCATTACATCATTAAAATGGACCCAAAAAACTTAGTACTATTGACTGTTAACGTGAAAAAAAATTAAGTCCAGTTAGAATTGTTGGCCACATAAGATGCCACATCATAAAAAATCATCCAAAAATTGACGATGTTAACTAAAAGCCTGACATTGGGAGAAGCACAAAACGTTAAGGGTACAATTGACAGCGAAAAAACGTTAGGGGCGAAAGTGACAAGACCCCCAAATGTTGGGGGTATGAAAGTTACTTTTTCCTTTTATGAAAAATACCTCAAATTAATGTTAATGTGAAGAAATATTTGAATAACAATTAAGATATAATACGGGGGAAGCAAGATATTGATACTAAACAAAACATCTCTAAATTACCACATTAATCTTTAAAAGATGTAATTTGTCTTTTAATTTAGTTCTTGAAAGATAAAAAATATAAAATTTAATCATTAAAAGATATAATTTATCTCAATTTAGCCCATAATAAATGAAAATATCAAATTTAGTCTATATAAAATGCAACTTATCTTAATTTAATCTTAAAAACACTCTAATAGTAGTTATGTTAATAAAAATTCATAAGGATTAAATTGAAATTAATGGTCATTCAAGGACTAAATTGTGGTAAATTGCATTTTTTAAAAATTAAATTTGATATTTTTTAGAGACTAAATAAAAATAAACTGCATCTTCCACGGACCAAGCTAATATTTACTCTTAACAAAAGATAAATGCCAAAACATTAAATTTAGATACTGCCTCGATTAATCCGAACTCAACCCACATTACGCATATGGTTATAATGGGAGAGTCTTCCAACGGAACAACTTTATTCACAAGGTTTCAAACTGAGAATCAGGAGTCATTATATCACTTGGACCAACCCATCATTACTAATACACATAAAATTTGAATTTCAATAATATATTGTTTCAGGTAAGAAATTTTGTAATATTATTATTAATTAGTATAGACGCGTGAATAAGTATTTAACTATTAAGAAGACATAGAATTTGAATGAAACGCTCTGAATGGGCATATCCTAAGTACCAAAGCCGCTATATATGGCAACCCATTAAATGCAGCCTTTAGTATTACTTTTATTTTATTTTTTATTTTATTTTATTTTTGGTGTCACTCTTCAGTTACAGAGAGAGAAATTAAACATGCATCACCAATATTCCTAATTCTTACAGATGGCATTATAAATGTAATACCTTATGCCTCTCGCCATTTTTCCTCTTTTCTTCTCCTAAATTGTATACACACACACACACACGCAAAGACTAAAGCAGTGAAAGTAGCCGCCATTTTCAGCTGCTTTAGTCACACAGATTGAGCCAAATCAATAATCTAATATTCTAGCTAGAAAGAAAAAAAAAAGCTCCAATTTTGTGAAGAAAGATCGAATCTTTTGTGATTTGGAAATGAACCCATTTTTCTTTATGGATCAAAGATTAATGGGTCAAGTCTCGATTTTGATTTTCTTCGTCTCCATCGTCGTCGTCTCCATCTCACCCACTTGTAAGTTAATTAATTAATTAAATCCTCTGTTGAATAAAAATAGGATGTTTCTGTTCATCATTTCTCTGTTTTGGGTTTGATTCGAGTGAGAATTTTGCAGATGGGTTCGATTCATTGGATCCCAATGGTAATATCACAATCACTTGGGATTTCTTGGCAGATAATGGGGCAACCTTCGATGTAAGTAATTTTTATTGTTTATTGCTTTCTAATATATTTATTTGTGATTATTTTTTAATGAATTTCTGAGCTTTGATGTTCTGAATCTGAAGTGACCCCATCTTCAGCAAAGTCGATTCTCTTTTTTTATTTTTTTATTTAAAAATTTTTTTTTTTTAAGAAAAAGAGGAATGTCTGAGTTTTCGATTTGATTAAGGAAGAAACCATGATGGAGGCACGTACGGCCACCGTACTTGATGTCTGCCTCCGATTGGGGTTATGATCTGCTCTACACAGACTTACCTCTTTCTTTCTGTACCGTATTTGGTGTCCAATCAGTGATATCCACGTCAGCTAACTTTGAACAAGTGAAGAGGGTATTCTAGTACTTTACTATGTAGGACATGGCTGGTTTGTGTCTGGTTGGTAGTGTTAGTCATTTTCATGGACCACATGGGTGCTTGTAGTGTGTGCCCTGTTCTTGATTTGCTGACTGTAAACTTCAATTTTTTTTTTTTTAAATTTCTTCTCTTTAAAGAAGTTTCTTCTAAACTGAGCTCTTTCTTCTTTCAATTTATCTTCTTTAATTCTGGAAATGAGTTTGTGCTTCATATAAACTCATTTAACTTTTATTGTTTTAGGGAGTAATATAGTTCAAGTCAAAATTGCTGAAAATGTGCTTGTTCAAATATGCTTACAAATGTCAAAGAAACTTGTCTAATTTGGGAGATGTAGTATGGATGTATGTATCTTCTTGTTAGTAATTAAGCAAAAGAGTAGGCTTGTTTTCTCTCTCACTTTCATTCTGTTCAGTGTTCACAACTACTAGTTTCTTGGTTTAGTCTCTTTTTCCCCTTCCCATCAAACTACCATAGGAACCATCATGGATTAGGTCGAGTAGAAGTGTCTGGTTCCTCACAATGTGACAAAACAATGTTTGAATCTCCGCCGGGAGAAGTACCCACATTTAGTATATCACAGTGTCCCGAACAAGATTCTTCTTTAAATACGATCATACCTATGCGAAACATAAAAAAGCCACCACAAGATAAATATTATGTTTCAAAAGTTAATTATTTTTCATCCTTGTACTTTATTGTTCTATTGGAGCAAAGACAGAACACGTACGCCACTTGATTTATATAGTCAACTCCACCTAGTAGAAAAAGACTCTGTTATTATTGTTGTTGTTGTGTATTGTATTGTTTTGTTGGACTTGGCCATCAAAAGTTAGTTATGATGTAATGGTCTTCCATTTTTCTCTTGTAGGTGAAGGTATCGATACACAACTTCCAACTATACCGGCACGTAGAGAATCCCGGATGGAAGTTAAGTTGGGTGTGGAAAGGCGACGAGGTGATATGGAAAATGGGGAGCTGAGGCCATAGAACAAGGAAATTGCTCAAGGTTTAAGGCACAAGAGCGACCGCATTGTTGTGAGAAGGAGCCAACTATCATTGATCTTACGCCGGGGACTCCATATCAGTTACAAGTTACCAATTGTTGCAAAGGTGGGGTCTTAACTTCCATGACACAAGATCCTACAAAAAGTTCTGCTATTTTTCAGATGAATTTCAACAAGGCCTCTAACTTTTCAATCCCAACCGATGATAGCTCATCTGAGAATGTCACAACCAACAATAACAGCATGCCTGAGAAATTCTCACTTGGAATCCCCGGTTACTCTTGCAGCGATCCTTTTCAGGTCCCTCCTAGCAAGGTCACCACTGATGGTCGCAGATGGACACAAGTTCTCGGTGAGTTTCGTGTGCGTGTTTTAGTTCCTTGTGTTTGATTGCTTGTATGAAAATTTTCTCATAAATAGTTTCATTAAACCTATGGCTTTTGGAAATGTGTGTGTGCATCCCTATGCTTGTGTTTGGTTCCTTACTTGTATGTGTCATACTTTGAACTAAAAGGTAACATAATTAACTACCAAGCACGTGGATCAACTCGTTAAGGGGTTGTTCTAGCTTAACCAATGGTCTCAAGTTTGACTATGCAGCTGTGTTAAACTTGGTTGGGAGAGCCTTGTCACTTTTGTAGTCTTGCTTGGCTCAAATGGGATAATCTTCGCCTAGACCGTTAGACAAATGGGCAAGGGATACCCATGATTCTTACAAAAAAGAAGGTAACATAATTAAAGAAATGAGAGACGACGACTATCAAAATCTTGACTATTACTTGGTCGTAAAATGATCGAATGCAAATATCAAAAGAATACCACAACACGAAATTTAAAATTGTCAAGTGAAAGGTTAAAATAGTTTGATTATAGTCTCTAGCAAGTGCCTTTGCCTATGCCTCCAAGACATAAATGAACTGAAATTTGCTGATAAGTACTAGGCTACTTACTTGACATTGTGATTGGTAATTAAATAAAATTATTGTGCTTTGTGGTTACTACATTCTCTCTCACAGGACATTTCCTAAACCTTACCTTTATTTGAAAAAATGTCATTTTAAGATAAGAAAATTTTAGAAGCAATCCAAAACGAACTCGTATACATCTCACAAAACAAGTGCAGAAAATTTCATCCATGAGATGCATATTTCTTTGATCAATTCGATTTTTTTTTTTGCAACGGTAAGGTTGCTGTCAAGTGACCTGAAGGCCACAAGTTCAAATCTTGGAAACAATTTCTTTGCTTACTAATGCTGTGTACATCTAATCCTCCTCAGACCCCACCTAGTGGGAGTCTCGTGAACTGGGCCGTCACATTAGAATTTTTTTGCAATGCTGACGAAAATGCTATCATGTAAAGTAATGCTTTATATATATATGGTCTTGTATATTATAGGATGTTATAATTTTTCTTGTCATATTCATTGCAGATACATGGAATGTGACCTGTATTTACTCACAGTTCTTAGCATCACCTGCTCCAAAATGCTGTGTCTCCTTGTCTGCATTCTATAACAGTACAATTATTCCTTGCCCTAAATGTAGCTGCATTGCCAAGGCCTAGCAGGAGCAAATTGTGTCAAGTATATTTTCTTTTCACCCTTTTAGATAATATAATATATATGCTTTGTTCTGTTTTTTTGAATCAGCTTCTGTGTTTCCATAAGAATTTGCATCCATAATTCATATTTTGATAATAATAGCACAAGTTGCTTAAATATAGCATACTACTGTGTGTGTGTGTCATGTTCTTTATGTTTTTAGATTTGGCGTATCAACATGTTCGTGTTCTTTTCGTGTCAAGTATTTAACTAGTCTAGATCGTGCTATGAAGCACTATACTTTAAAAATGGAGTCATATCTTAATTGACACTTGTATCAAACACGAAATGATATATAAGGTTGCATTTAAGTACTAAATATTTGTCTTTCGTGTCGTATCAATATATATATATATATATATATATATATATATATGAAGAAAGCAATCTTTAATTGAGACAAAAACCTTATTTTAGTTCTCAAGAGATGAAGTTATTCTTAAGTTGATATTTACAATTTTTATATCACTTTAGTATCTTGAGAATATGTTTTTGTCTTAATTTCACCCTTTCTAAAATACTAAATGAAACTAAAACAACTTTCAAGGATAAAATAAAACTCTTTTGAACTTAATTTCAACTGATAGTGGAGAAAATTTTACGAGTTAATAGTCCTAATTTTGCCCACAAACTTTCACCATCTTTCGAGGATCGAAATAGGGTTTCGGTCCATTTATTTGTCACAAATAGAGCAAATTATGTTGCGAAATCTCGTTTTAGTTGCTTCTTGAACTCGATTTCGCCCTTCTAACATATCACTCGACATTTTTTTTTTTTCAGTTCTGGTGAATCTCCTTCACTATTGCAACTTCCACATGATATGAGCACAGAAGATCCAGCACCATTGGTGAGGTGTTCACAGCACATGTGCCCTATTAGGGTTCATTGGCATGTGAAGCAAAGCTACAAAGAGTATGGAGAGTGAAGATTACAATCACAAATCTGAACTTAGTGAAGAACTACTCTCAGTGGAATCTAGTGCTTTTACACCCTAATTTGCAGAGTATAACCCAAGTTTTCAGCTTCAATTACCAGCCTCTCAGTGTTTATGGAGATACCAGTAAGTTACATTCTAGGCCATCTTTCATTAACTAGAATCTATTGCAGTTTCAAGGATGAAATTTGATCACAAAATAATTAACCACATCAAAGATGCACAAATCTTTCAAGAAAATGAATTTTGTTCATGTCAAGAACATACTAAACATGACAACTCTTTAAATTACACAAAAGTACCTTTGTGGTCCCCAAACTAAAGGGTTCTGTCAACTTTGTCTCTGAACTTTGTTTCCTGTCATTTTCGTCCTGAAACTTTCAATTTACGAGCTGTTTTGCCTTTCACCCTAACTTCGTCTAAATAATTGACGGTAGATACAAGCGTGGTTGAACATGTGGCCTCCAATGCTGACTATGTGATGTCAAGTCATATATTTAACTACGGTTATCACTACAAAGCAAAGTGCGTCACTGTGACTAAATTGACAAAATACCGTAGCTAAATGTATGAGTTGGACATGGACAGCCACGTTTGCGACCACTGTTAATGATTTAGACAAAGTTAGGGTGAAGGACAATTGCTTGTGACATAATTGATAGCAAACAAAGTTTAGGGAGCAAATTGACAGAGACCCCTATAATTTGAAAACCAAAAGGGTACTTTTGCCTACATATGAACAAATCAAATTTTGTCGTACCAGTATTGTTGTCTGCTTCCTAGCCGATGAAATTTTACGGGTTTGTGCATAATTTTCAGATGACACAGGGATGTTCTGGGGGATAAAGTACTACAATGACATGTTGCTGCAATCTGGGGTGAGTGGAAATGTACAAACAGAAATGTTACTGCACAAAGATGCTGGAAATTTCACTTTCAGAGAAGGATGGGCTTTCCCAAGAAAAGTTTCATTCAATGGAGATGAATGTGTTATGCCTTCTCCTGATGATTACCCTAGGCTTCCCAATGCAGCTCATATTGCTGCCAAAGCAAGCTTTTCCTTGGTTTTCTTCTCATTTCTCTTCACAATATTGTTATGAATAAGACAAGTTAGGAGGGAAAGAAGGAAGGAAAAAGTGTATTTTTAACAATTCTCCTTGGCTCACAATTAGTTATTCATAGGTTTTGGTAGATATTGAAGTGATTTTTAACTTCTGATAAATGGGCAATTAGAATGTTTAAATTGGTTAGGCCAAGAAATTTCAGTGTCAATTTTCTTTACTCCTTAAATTTAAGGCAAAAAAAATTGTTTTGGTATCTGAAAAGTTGTATTATAATCAATTTCATGTTCTAGAGATTTTTTAGCATCATTAGTGCCCAAAAATATAATTTTACCAAAGTGTTACAACATTATCTTTTAGTTATTTTCTTATTTGGATGTTTAGCCCCTTTGCTTTGGTCATTGTTAATATTTAATTAACAGAAAAAAATAAAAGAAAAAAAAATCTATATGTTGTTGGTTACATGCTTTTGGTAAGGTTAAGTGGTTAACCAATTAAAAAAAGATATTTATCAATTTTGAGACACATGCCTTCTTTAATTGGTTAACCTTACCAAAAGCATGTAAGCAACAACATATAAATTTTGTCCAAAAATAAATTATAGAAGAATTTGGCAACTACCCACAATTCCATAGAATTAAATATCACTATGAGCTTTTTACAACAGATTTTAATAATTCTTTTATTTGCAACCTGTATAATCCACCCCTAACATATGTAGAGAGAACACTCGAGTTTTTCTTTTTTGGTTTGAATAGTTAATAATATGATGTGCCTTACGGAATAAGACTATGTAACCATATAGTCAGTAATTTGCTGAGTTACAGAAAAAGTCTACAAACTATATTATTATGAAACAATGTAATGAGAAGCACCTAAAATGATTACGTTGAGATATGAACCAAATCCCTCCCCAAGGGTCTTAGCACAAGTTTTAGTTTTTACACAAGCAGTTCAATGTAACCCAAAGAAGTAAAAACAATAATCTGCCATAACTCCTTTTACCAGGCAAATAAGCATGATTTTGCGAAGCTTCAAACAGAGGCTAAAATATGTGGAAGTCAATTTTCTCACTACTATCATCAATCAAGGTGTCAAGGAAAATATGAACTTCGTTAGAATCAGTGTACAAGCATTAGCTCAACATAATCCACATAAATAATGCACAATCAAACAGCCTTTGTAGATATTTGCTGTTTGTATTTGGCAGAATTCCAGACTGGTGGAAATTCAGAAATAGTCAAATAGACAAGGCATTTGATTACATAATAGTCACCAGAACATCAGTGGGGGGTGAAACCGTTACAGCTGTTGAGTTACCACCTCCGGCAAGTCAACTGACCGAAATCGGGCGTTTTCGGCAATGACCACCAGGTGCACATGAATGATAGATTTGATCACATACAGAAGGGGTAAAGAGTAGGCGAACGCCGACATGAAAAGCGGGCAGAGAGAGGAGGGTGTATGTTGGAAATCTCTGCACAATCCCGCACAACAGATATGAACAAATATGTTGCAGGTGTTGAAATGTCAGTTGAAGGTAGTGGCAGAACACAGCTACAGCTAGACTGCAGAGATCTAACTTCGGAGCGAACCAGTCACCGGGTCACGACCTGAATTTGACTCCTTCGGTTTCAAAGAAAGGTTTGCAAACTGGGATTCAAGGTCTCTGCTGTTTGAGCGGCGATGGCCAGCAGATGGTGGCTTTTGTGTCATGTGTTGTGGAGGTTGCTGAGGCTGTTGCTGCTGCTGCTGATACATCGAGCGTAATCTTCCAATCTCTCTTTCTAGGACTTCCTGCTCCACTGGTATCACATGGTATAATTTAGTGTACAAAACAAACTCATGCAATATCTGAGGAAAATAATCATGCCTGTAAAGAACTTAAAAGTGCCCAAAAACTCAGTTTCATGTTTTCTCAAAGTCCTGCATATAAATTCTCACAGCCACCGATTTACTAGATTCATCAATCTAGAGGGGTGCAGAATGAAAAGTACTCAAGAATAGGTATTTGACAATGTTTCTATAATTAACTTCATCTCACACTAGTATTTTATATATGTTGACAATGGGAGTAGGGCATGATCTTCAATAATAAAAGTTTTACAAGGCAGTTTTTCCATGTATGCACAAATTGGAGTTGAAGTCAAGTCTCACTCTCATGCATATGAGAGTCATATGACTTTGCATGTTATAAAGAAAGCCTTATCATGACTAATGTATAAATTTGTCATTTTTAAATGACTGAATTGTGTTCTATTATGTAAAACATTGGTCTTAAGTCTTAACTATATTTTAGTTTCAGCTATGAAACTTATAATTCATGATTGACAAAAATTAGCCCTCCAGTTCACATAGCAATTTGTTATTCATGCTCCAAATTTATTGACCACCTACTTCTCAAGAATAATAACTTACAATATTTAATAAGCTGCTCCTGTGCTAAATTTTCTAAACGTTGCTTGAGGGCTTTATTCTCCATGTTCAGAATGAGATTCTGCTGGTTAAGAAAATCAAGCTCAGCTGATACTTCATTCCCTTCTACCTATTGATTGACATACAGAGAATCAGAATTAGAACTTCCCCTTATAGATATACATGCATTTTCAATAAACATCACTCAAATATCATGCAGAATAGTCTTCTGCTGAAACTTACTTGTAAAGCTTGCACATTTCGTTCCAGCTCAGCTATGTATTGAAGTTTACGGACCCGTGAACGTTGAGCAAATTGCCTGCATTATACAAACTTCAGAATTATTCATCATAAATGAATCAATTTGCACCCCAAAATTCCAACAGCTTTGCTTCCTACTAAGTTTTATACATACAAACATCAATAAGTCCTAACAAGTTGTTACACCCATTCTACTCCAAGTTATTAAAACTAGTTCCAACACATAGTATCTTGTTTATTGATAAAAGAAGTTCATTAGAATAAAGGAAGGAATAGGATAAGATATCCTCCTAAAAAGAGAAACTAAGAACATAGTCAGCAACCCAAACAATGAAGCTAGAAATAGGCAAGAAGGCTGTCCAATCTCATAGGAATCAGTCATAACTTTTCACAATATATGGTGCATTTAATACGTTTACTAGTTTTCAAGCTCTATCTGAACAAAATTTAGAAGAGGTTACTTAGCATGACATGTCCTAATGGAAATGCAAGAGAAAAACATTATGCATTGGAAACAAATGAAAAGTCAACAGCAGTAGAGGATCAAACCATTCACCAGATTTTAAAGCCTCCAAGTCATATATTAGTGGTAAAATCAGATACAAAAAAGTGTAATAACAACAAATTCAGAAAACTGAGAAAATAAGAACATACTGTTTAGCACGCTTTGTATCTGTTTCAGAAGCAGACGACTTTGCATGAGAACCATCTTTTCTTCCAGAAGATGCTTTTGCGTCCTGACCACTAGATTCCACTGAATTATACTTTTCACTTGCAGTTGACGCAACCCCCTCTGCTTCGTGTGGAGCACATGAGGATCCTGAACTCTGCAAAGCAACATTGTCTCTCCCAGAGGAAGCACCGCCTGGATGTGTCACAGCATTTACAGAAGATTCCCATGCCTTATTTTTATGTTTTGCTGAGTTCATTTCTGCATACATGGGTGGGTGACGTGAACCTCTGCCATGATCTATGTCTTGTGATGCCCAAGAAGGATTAGATGCCAAATTCTTATATTTATAGTCATCCTGATCTGTGTAACTGATTTTAAAGGCATCAGTTGTGTGACTCGTGTCTAAGTATGCAAAAGAATCACTTGAAGAACGCCGATGACCAACCCTACGAACAGGTGTCTCTGGCTCATTAAGGAGATCGTCAAGCCACGAAGGCTGTTCCTCTATGACATTGACAAGGCTCTCAGATGATGTCCTTCGAAGGGGGTTGTGCCCCTCTCTAGGATTCTGAGAGGCATTCAAACCATTCATAGAATTTGGCACATAATCAGAATATGGTTGGGAAACACTAGGGAACGGAGCTTTAGGAGGAAGCAGAAAGTGCTTTCCAGAATACACAGATGAGCCCCTTGAATTTGCCATAGAAGAAGAATACCTGTCGAGGAACATGCTATAATTACAAAAGACATTTGACCAAGTAAAGAAATTATAACCTAAAGATACAGAATTGAATGAAGCACATAGACAATAACAATTATGGAAGGTATCTTTCAAAAAAAACTTGATGCTAGTACCTTCCCTATGAAAACTATTTAAATAAACATCCATGATTTAGCATGCATGATCCTACTTGCTTAAATTCTCATTTAAAGATATAGTCAAAATCCATGTTTCATGGGCATTTTGTTCTCCATAGAAATATGATACATAGATCATATACAGCTATGAGAAATCCTGTGAAAGATTTCCAAATAACTGAAATTTTTTGAAATGCATACCATGCATTCTTAAAAGGAAAAGAGAAAGACATCATACAAATATACAAGGGACATTAGTGCAAATGTCTCATTCCCAATCCCCCACATACATCAATTGCTAGTCAAACAAAACAACCACATGTACCCAAGACAGTTTCACAAGCATCTTCCTGATCTGAACAACGACAAATGATTAAAAATAGACACTTCATTGATAATAATGTCTAAGAGCTAAAGAGCTCACAACTCCATCGAAAGGAGGAGCCAGCTTCCAAGTGAAAGCACATACTTATTTTTTTATAAATGCCTAAGAGCTTCCTGGGACCTCAGTAGGGCATATACTCCATGGAGAATTGGAGATAAAAGCCTACACCATGATGGCAGCTCTATGGATCACTTTTTTTCTTCATTACCCCAAATGTAACTACATAATGCATCCAGTCATCTCACGAACCCTGGACTATTAAGCTCTTACATGCATTATAATATTCCAAATAGTTGCCTACTGTTGTCTGCCCTTCCCTTGCAATACAGGAGCATCACACACTGATTGGTCTCTTCATTATAAGCAATGCATATGCATGTCACTAATTTATTATTTGATTATACACTATAATCAGAATTGTTTAAAGTACGCCACTATCAGCATCTCGAATAAGCTGATATATTGAAATAAATGGTTTCTGATTTAACATTAAAAAAATTAATAAAATAATTGTGTCTACCAAACCTTTTAAGGCAGGCAACTAATTTATGAACAGTCCACCACCAATGGAATAGAAAACTCAAGCATAAATTTTAAAAAAACGAAACAGACTTTTAGGGAGAAGAAAAATCCAAACTCTCAACAGCCACAACACAAGCCACTAAATGAGAAATAATTTATTGCCCTTAATTACCTAAAATCCCTTGCTTCCCCCAAGTCCCAGACGAGGAAGAACAAAAAGATCGAAAAACTTCGCCGCCTTTCCAAAAGCATCTACCCAAGCCATGAATTTACAGAATAAACAACAACGTGCATTTGGAAGAAAAGAAATCCTAAAAACTAAGAAACTGGTGATTCTTAAACAAATACAAGGCAGCAAATAATGTACAACAATGGGATCTGGGGAATCAATTCAATTCACAATTTCAAGCTGATTGAACGAATTAAGCACGAAAACATAACAGACTTCATCTTTCAAACATCTAGACGTAATTTCAATCAAGATAACCCAACCAAAAGGGGAAAAAAACATGCAAAAACAAAACAAAAATTACACACAAAAAATTTGAAAAAAAAAAAAAAAAACTCACCTTTGCAGATTGAAGATTCGAGATCCCGAAAATGCAAATGAAAAAGGGGCTTAAAATCAAAGCACACTTTCTTATGTCTTAGGGTTCGTTTCTTCTTCCTCTTTAAGCCAACCCCCTTCTCTCTCTCTGCCCCATTTTCTCTCTCTTCTCTCTCTCTCTCTCTCTCTTGCCGAGGCTGAATAATTTCACCCTGTAGATGCTTGATTATGAACGCGAGAGATATAGCATCCCTCAAGCTTTTGCTATTTTACAATTTTACCCCCATAAAACTCGCTTATTCCATTCTAGTCTTTCTTTTTTCTTTCTTTTTTTTTTTCAACTAATATTCGTTTTAGGCAACTATAAAAAAAAACAACTAAGTTTATTTGGCAATTTAAAAAAATAAGAAAAAATAAACTGGTTTTATGGTACATTGAGTAGATAATATTAACATCAACTTAACAATATATTATTATTAGTATTTTGTTAACTAATACAAATGTTAAATTATTAATTTCCTATCAACTAATTTGAAAAATATTTTAGTTAGTGTTTCTTAAGATACTGGTTAGAATAATTTTTATTATATTAAAAATAAAATGGAATTCTTGTAATAATAAAAGAGTTAGAGAGAGAGTTCTCCTAATAATTGACCCTAAATTTTGTCTTAGTTTATGCCTTTATGGAAATTGCAATTATGTTATGAAAAATAATTATTTTAAATACAGTTATAAAAATAAATATTCTATGCTTAATTTAATTAATTAAGTTTACCATTGACTAATATTTTATCTGGTAAACAAAATGGCACTATAAATGAGTTGTTTTAAGAGTCAATGAAATGTTTGTAAACAAATATATATATATCACACTCTACCAGAAAGGTGTTGAGTCAAGTTGTATTCACTTTTAACATTTCTATAATAAATTAGTGGCTTATCATGTGTTAAAATGTATATGTCAGAAAAATTTAATATCAAATATCAATTTGTCTCTCAAATAATTACTCTTTTAGCCAGGAAGTTAACAAAAGAAAATTAACATATATAAACATTATTTTAATTACAAACTCAAACCTTCAACATATATATACTTCAGAGAAAACAAAAATGTAAAAACATCCAAAGCATAAAAAAAATAGTAACAAAAAAGAAATGGTAGGTTGAATCCTAATCCTATAGTCACAAGCTGTTAGAAATAGAGTTATTTGCTGGTAAAATTGAAATTTATGCCATGCAAGATGAAAAAGATCAATTACCAATCTTCTAATTTGTTTTTACATTCACAATAGGAAAGTTTGAGTTGTTTAGACGTAAAGTTTGTACAAATTTCTTGTTTAGTTCAGTACATATATATATAACCTTTATTTGAAGAATATAAAGGGAATTTCTGTATATATATTGATCAATAAAATGTAATCATTCATTTTAATTTTATTTATCAGTATACACATAATATGATACAATATATACACTCAAGGCCAATGTAGATTAGTACAATTGGTCAATGATATGAAGCAAAGCTTTCATTTCACTCATGAACAAAAATTTGAATTCTTCTTGAAGCTATTTAAAATCTCATTTTATGGGCTAACATCCAATGGTTATACTTGAATAGTTAGAATAGGGTAAAATTATTTGTGATTTATACTTATGTAGTAATTATTTAAGTTGAATTTTTATATGTATCTCTAACATGTCATTGACATTTTGATCGTTGCTATTGGGATTGTGTCTTTTCTGACTAACATTTTGTAAAAAATAAAATAAAATGCAGTTAGAAATTTTGGGTTGTTTTAGGGGTGAATATGTAGGTAGGGTTTGTTCTTAAAAATTGTGTACCTCACATTCCAACTCAAATGGGTAATTTCTTAGCTGTTGCAAATGCAGGAAGGACCACTGATATTAGACACATTGCTTCTCCTCCTCCATTTAGCTTCTTCAAGTACAAGCAACAAATTACACTCAACACAATAATAATAATAATAAGGTCAAAACCTCAAATTGGTCCCTTATGTTTACACGAAGTTTTATATTGGTCAATTTCTTAAGTTAAGTGTTGACGTGTCCATCTAAGCTGACACGTCATGCCACGTCATTGCCACATCAACGCCACATCATCACATATGATAGTAGATGATGACGTGGCATGACACGTCAACTTAAATGGACACGTAAGAGAGATGATATGTCCACCTTAGCACGCTACGTCAGCACTTAACAGAAGAAATAAACGGACTTGAACGGAAGGACCAATTTGGAACTTCTTGCAAACATAAAGAACCAATTTAAACTTTTTGAAACATAAAGGATCAATATAAAACTTCGTGCAAACATAAGGGACCAATTTGGAGTTTTGACCTAATAATAATAATAAAAATAATGATAATAATGATGATTATTATTTTGGATGCACTTTTTAGTATAGATGATGATAATAATAGTATATAATAAATAAATAAATAAAAATTAAAATTAAATAGATATGGAAAAGTACAGTAAATAATTAATCCAGCTAATAGCCATACTTATTTTATTTTATTTTTCCCCAAAAAATACTTTATACTCTAATTTTGAAGTCAAAATAGACACAGACCCCCATAATTAAAGAATCCAGCTTTTGAATTTTGATACATGAAAATGGAAAACATCAAACAGCTAAGAGACAACGTGCAAGTGGAGCACTCCTAATTATCAATTTCTTTCTCTATATTAGCAAGAATATATAATAGTTGTTCAATCAAAACCAAAACATAAGAGAGGAATCACTTTCATGTATATTAATTAGCATGAAGAGGCACTTTCACTTTTTTAATCATTATATAATAAACTATTTATTTTCTTTTATTTAAAGAAAACTTGTAAATATACACCAATACTATTACATAGGTGGTGTTTCGTATCTAGTGAGTGTTTAGTGGGAAGTGGAAGTGGAAAGGGAAATGAAAGTGAAAGTGGAAGATTTTATATGTGTTTGGTATGTAGGAAAGGGAAATAGAAATTAAAATTAAAATTGTTTGGTATGATATGAATGAGATAGAGAAATGGAAGTTAAAAATACAAAAAAGACTATTTTACCCTTCAAGATAGAAATTAAAATTGTTTAGTATGTGGAGAGAAGGGCAAAGTGGTATTTTTATCTGTTATTTCCTTCTCTCCATCTCACATTCCCTCCACTTCCCTTCCAATTTTGATGGCAACAAATTTTCCTCTCAACTTGAAAGTGCAACCTCACATCCCCACTTCTCAAACCATACCAAACATACTTTAACCTTAATTTCCCTCTCACATTTTCTTTGGCAGTGCTACCAAACGTGCCATTATAGTTAGGGTGAATAATCGATTCGTTAGATTTGACTTTGAGTTGTTTCACAAAATTGACTTACATAAAAAATATTAACTAAATCTCTATTTAATTAGGTTTTCTTGTCATGTCTATCAATTTGATACTCTAATTTCTTTTTATTACTTCAATACTACGAGTATAAATTTGTTTTAATTTTTTCCTTCCAACATAATATAACAATTTTTTTTTTAATGAGTATGTATTCTGTTTATTGGATTCAAAAGTTTATATTAAGATTTCAATACAGAAAACCTTAGAGTTTGGTTAATAAACACATCATTATTAAAAAAACGGAATAATTATTTTGTAAAAAATATATTAACATATTTTTATTAAAAAACTTTATATCAAACGACTAAAAAATACACCTAAATTCTCCCAATAGCATTGTATCATCTAATATGCAGATTTTTATTCTAAAAGACAAGGAAGAGGCTCTTCTCATGGTTGCTTGCTCCATCTCCCTTGGCATCATATGCCTTGGCTTTTTATAGCACTATCAATTAGAACAAAACAATTCCTCAAATGTCATTTTCTAGATTTTGTGAGGGTTCAAATATGTCATTGATGCCTTGATCATTTTGGAATAACCTGTCCTTAATTATTATAAACTTTTTTAACCCAACAACAAAAATAAAGAGAAAGATACCCTTTTTTTTTTCTTTCATTGATTACATAATTACAGTTGCTAAATAAGGCAGAAAAATTTCAAAATTCATGAAAATTTTGTACAAGAGTGTAATCAAACTTGCAACTCTTTTATCCAAACTCGAGAACGGATTCTCTAAAGTACAAGTTTAGTAAAGGAAAAAAAAAGTGAATTTCCTTGAGTGTGCATTATGAAGTTCCTCTAATAATAAACTTTATTTGTATTTTCTTTCTTCAATGATTGGTCCTGCAAAATTTAGTCCTTTTATATTCTCTCTCCACCCATGATTGGTTATACAAACACTTTTTGCCACGTGCCCTATTTGTACTGGAAAACTTTCCAGCACACACCTAGCTTCACCTAAGTTTAGTCCTTTTGTAAATTGTTGAAGTTAGCTTGTTTTGTACATTAACCCACATACATGTTAATATGCAAAAACAACACACTTCATGCACTTCACCAAAAATGCAATTCAGACGATCCGTTCTCTCCAAACTCATCCTCCCTGTTGCCTCAGATGACATATAAATTAAGATACAATCTTCATAAGCCACCAATTCTAGGTGGCCTCATTCCTGTATGTTCTTCTGAGTATCTACAATTCTGGGATTAGTGTATTCAATTGTTACAACAACAGTAACTACAGAGGTTAACAAAGTATACTCACTAATTAATCAACATTTTCCATCTGGCGTAACCCAAGATAAGCAGGAAAAGCAACATGCAAGCTGCAGAAGTGGACCAGACAAAAGTCCAAAATATTCCTTCTGTTTCATATAGTTGACACGGTATGTTCATGCCAAATGCACCAGAAATCAGAGTGTTAACAGCAATAGCAAACGATGCAAGGATCAATGTTAACTGCAGCTGAATGAGTTCATTTCTTTGGTTGTCAAGTTGGATGTTCACATAATCTTCTGTGTCATCAATATACTCCCTAACCTGCAAACCAATAGCCAATAAGAACCACACAACATCTCAAGAATAATGATGGGAATGGGGATAGTATAGGATGTCCCTATGGCAGTATGGGCTTCCCAAGTCCCACATCGGGTAGTATAAGATGTTCAATGGAGTACTAAGTGATTTGGTTTTTCCCCCTCAACAACTACTTTTTGAGGGAGGGTTCCCCAAAAGTTACTTAAGTTCCATCATTTGGTATGACAAATGAAGTAATACAATATATTATGTGCGTCCTTTTATAAGAATCAAATTGAGCTGACAGTTCAAGAATTGGATATGCTTCAGCTTACTTGTCATTTTGGTTAATAAAAAAACATAGTTTACCTGATATTGAGATCAGTCATGTATGTGAACATAATATGCTCACGCGAAATTTCTCATCTAAAAGTTTAATAGTAGCATAAGTAGGATGGGATGATAAAGAATCAAATTCAGATAGATATATCAATCTTCGATGTTGGACAAAGCATGATTTGACCAGAATCTGGTTCTACAGAAACAATTCTATCATGATTATGCTATGATCAACATACGGCACTTACAGATAATATCTTGTTACGAGTTCCATCCAACTGCATAAAATATGCCTCAAGCAACATCTCCAGGTCCTCCACATCATTATAATCGCCAAAGTTGCAAGTCACAAAACTTCCGCTTCTGTAAGAAGATTGTCTAGAAAATTGTCTGTAAGAAAATTGGCGATTTAAGGTTATCGCTCCCGAATGAGCCTCAGATTGCTGATTCTGTACCCACTTCCTAGTCAAATATAATTGTGCCATATTTTCATTATCATCTAATAGATGTTCAAGTTCATCCCGGACCTGAAAGAGTGAGACCATGCACTCTTCTATAAGTATGATGTACCTTAAAGATAATGAAATGCATCATTAATATAAGGAGCTTCAATTACGATGCTTATTCATATGAACAGAGAACAAAGACCTTCACGTAGATTATACATTTGAAGAACTATTGAACAATGTTCCAATGGAAATTCAATAATAAACAGTTCTCTCTCTCTCTCCCTCTCTCTTTCTTTTTTGGGGTGAGGGTTGTTAATTGAATTACATTCCTTCCAGAAATCCTTAACCTTCCAGTATGAACTATTCGAGATCGTCTTAGAACTTTTTGATAATAGATGAACTATTCATAAAGTATGGCCTTTCATTGACGTCTACTCTAGTCAAATGAATAGACACCTCGTACCTAGCATAAAAAGAAATTGTACTTCAACAAAAACTTAAATCCACTTTGGCACATTGGTTTTTCCAAAAGTTAATGCTTCATCCCTCAACTTCCACATCTGCCTACGGGGTAGCTTCAGAATCGGGAACTATACAAAGCACTTATAAAAACTTTAAAAGTCAAGATTAACAACACAATAGCAACCAGAGGAAGAAGAATATGGTACTTATGCAACATACCTTTTGAACACGTGCCAGTAAACGTGTCAGATTACTCTTCAAACTTCGTACATTTTGAAGATTTTTGGTGCTAACATTCCTAGCCAATTCATCCAACACAGGGTACGCACCTCTCTCAAGGTCTGCCACACTTGATTCCAAATATGTACAGACAACTTCTAAAGCAATCTCCAGAAATTGAAACTCAAACGGAAGCTCATGTTGCTGCAAACTTTCAGAAGGCTCTGCAGGGTCATGAAGTTTAGGTTGACTTTTATATGGAAGTTGTTGTCTGAGTTGTTCAACAAATGGAATAACCTCCTGGCAAAGTGGATCAAGCAATAGCACTTCTTCGGCTGTGACTATAGCCTTTATAAACTCCAAATTAACTACCATGCTTTTTCCCTGGCTGTGAAGAAGGAAACTATATGTGATTCCATACTTCATCATAATATAAGGAATAAAATAAAAAGGAAAATAAGATCAGATTACCAAAACAAACACCAGTTTTCTTCCACATAAAAGACATAATGCAACATGTAGAAAAATCAAAATACAAGATAAACAACAATTGCACAATGGCATGTAGAAGTTAATTACACTATTTTGTGTATCAGGCACATTTTATTATTATATTATTATTATTATTATTCAGTGGTCACCGTATTTGCTATGCATAGTATGATCTCAATGCTGGCAAGTATGTGTATTCTATTGATTCTAGTGTCTCTTGAAGCAAGAATTTCTGAGGCAACAAAATTGAAGACAAATCCTGGGGAAGCAGAGTACTGACTGATCATACATTCATAAGCTTCAAATTACAAAAACACACGTCCAAATCATACGCAATGTGAAATTCAAATGGTAACATCCAATAAAATATAGAATCACGTTCTTCACTGATTCCAATTTCAGATTCAGTTACCATCGAACATCCACATCAAAACATGACGCAATCGTAGTACAAATATCTATTAGTTCCCAAAAAAATCAAACGCAATGAAATCGTAATTACCAAGGACATTGGAGGAATAGGAGAAGACAGGGCCCAAAATCCTCAAATCCCTGGCCGGAATCGCTGCCCGCTTGATGACCGCGCTCCTATCCAACTCAATGAACTCTGACCGACCCAACCGATCAAACCTCATCCACAGCCTCGCTCCACCGGCCTTCTTCTTGGGTTTGAAAATCGTGCCACCGCCGTCGTTGAGGTTCGCCGGAGAGGCGGCCCCATCGGTCGCCTGCGGTGGCAGCTCAGCCACCCTCTTATGGCGGCAGCGGCTGGAGGGCCGGCCAAGGGAGAAGGGCCCCTTACCCATAATTCTCTATGAAAACGAAGAGAAATAAAATGTGATAGTAACGAAATTCAGGAGAAACAAGAGAAAGCGTGGGTTTAAGAAGAAGCCATGGCTATGGTTCGAAGAATGTTGTTCTGCACGCTTCTACTTCGTCCCCTTCGGTTTCGCTTTGATCTTCCATGAACGGCTCGCGCTAATACCTCAGAGAAGAGGAAGAAGAAACGTAGAGAAAGGTGGAACCGCGGAAGCTAACGAACGTACTGTACATTTGGATCTTGCGATGCGAAACAGTTTGGCATTGTTTGTTTTGAATAATTATTATTTAATTAAAATACATATTTATATTAATACGGCGGTAGTTTCTTTTGGTCAATGATTTCTCAAAATAGATATTTAAATAATCAAAAATAAATTTATATTAATATGGTGGTAGTTTCTTTTGGTCAATAGTTTATCAAAATAGATATTTAAATAATAAAAAATAAATAAAAAAATAATGTAAGAAGATAATGAGAGAGAAAAAATAAGAATAGTGAAAGTGGTAGTTATTGAAGCTATATTAATATGGTTGTAGTCTACTTACCAAAAAAATATATATATGGCTTTAGTCTCTTTTGGTCAATTGTCTTTTAAAATAGAATTTAAATAATTAAAAATAAATAAAAATAATAAGGGAAGATAATGAGAGAAAGATAAGTAATTATATTATATTTTATAAATTAAAAAAAAATTTAACATATAAGTACGTACATATGAAAGCTCTAGTATCCTATATCACCATGATTTTTTAAGTCATAGACACATAATCTTGACGTGGTTCCCCTAAATCAGTAAATATATTGTCATGTCAATATTTTTGTAATTAATTGAAGCGATATTTTGGTATTAATCAAATGAACTTGAAGTAATTTTGTTTGGTCTTTTTTTGAAAATGATGAAAATACTTTTCAATTAGTTTTTAAAAGATTTTCATTTATTGACGTGACGAAATTCTATTATAAAATAGATGAAATTATGTTAAAAAGTAATCAAAATTCCTCACGAAATGTTCTGTACTTAAAATTAAAAGTTCAACTAAATCAGTAAATATATTGTCATGTCAATATTTTTGTAATTAATTGAAGGATATTTTGGTATTAATCAAATGAACTTGAAAGTAATTTTGTTTGGTCTTTTTTTGAAAATGATGAAAATACTTTTCAATTAGTTTTTAAAAGATTTTCATTTATTGACGTGACGAAATTCTATTATAAAATAGATGAAATTATGTTAAAAAGTAATCAAAATTCCTCACGAACTGTTCTGTACTTAAAATTAAAAGTTCAAGGGAATCAAGTACAATATTTAAGAACTTAAGGCCTTGTTTGTTTAAGAGAATTTGCAAGGGAATATTGAAGGGATTCCAACATTCCCTAAAAAATTCTTTGTACCAAACATGCCTTTTGTCATATTTGACTAATTACGTTTTTTTCTTTACTTTTTTTAATATTTTAATATAAAAGTAAAATGGTTATTTTATTTACTTTTATTCCTTTCTCATTTTCATTCCATTCCCATTTCCTACTACTAGTACTAAATGTAGTCTATGCAATCTCATTTTCATTCAGATTCTCATTCTCACTATACTCCCGTTACCAAATGAGCCCCAAGAGTATTATGTTCACATGATCTAAAACGTAAGGGCATTATGTGCATTTTAGCCTAATAACTTTACCTATTTCAATTTTATGACAAGTTATATATATATATATATATATTATATATATATATATATATATATATATATATACATGGAAAATAATTTATTAATAAATTACACTAACTTTAGATTATATTCATGTCTATTTTATTTTAAAAGTATGGTTAAACTTAATCTACTCATTTTGTTCTTATTAAGTTTCTTCAAATTTTAATTTAGTTGATATAATTTATAAATTTTTAATCAAGTCTTTATAGTTTAAAATAATTTTAGAGGCAAAATACTATTTAGTTCCTGAATTATTGGTCAAATTACTATTTAGTCCCTAAATTTGGTAAAAATACTATTTAGTTTCTAAATTTGCAATTATGTCAACTATTTAGTCCCCTGACCGTTACCGTTAGATAACTTGCTGGCGTGGCCTTTAACTGCTGACGTGGTACCGTTAAGTCCATGTCAGGTGTAATGACCCCAATTTTAAGGTGGTCAAAAGTTTGTAAAATATAAATAAATACATAAATTTAGAATACCTTTATTAGAAAGAGACATCAAGGTTATGTATTAAAAAATAATAATAATAATAAATAATATATTCTAAAAAAAATTATTAAAGATTATACATTGCTGGGTATTCAACAATTTAGTTGATCAATGCATTTTCTAAACTAGAAATTTATAAAGTTTTTTTTAGAAAAATAAAAAAGAGAAAAAAGAGAGAGAGTAAAGGACTCAACTGAAAGGATATTTTTTTCTGGGCTAAAAATATAATTTGGTGAGAACCTAATTGAAGAGATAATTTTTTTATTGGGGCAAAATTATAATTTTAGTAAAAGTTATGGTGAATTAAATTATGATATGAGAAATTAGATGTTGAAAGTAAGCGTGTTTATACTAATAGGTTGTGATCACTTATGGGAGTCATAGATGAGGTGGCGAAACTTCTGCTTTAGCTCGACGTCACGGTGAGTGGATGATGCATACTATACTTCTTCTTACCTACCTTGTGGTTGTTTTTTTTTTATCATTTTAGCATATTAGTTTGGTATGGGGAACAGACAAATTTATATAATCGTCCCTTCTTTCTTTGATCATTAAATGATAAACTTAGTATTCCTAATTACTATTTTGATTATCATTATCTGCACTCTTTGTGAAAGTCTTTTTTTTTAAGGAAATGATGTATTAGTACTTAATCATATCTAAGTATTTGTGAAATTATCATAGGAAAAGGTTTTTCCTGAGATCTGGTGATGAAACTATATGAGCTAATTTTTCCACTTTGATTTGAACAAAGCCGTCGATGTAAGATTTCTCTGAAAAAAAATTGATTGGTTGGAAATAAGTGTTCTGTATTGGAAGTACGATTGAATTATATGGAAGTGCATTATATGCACTATGTTTCAGTTAGTTATTTGTGATCACTGAGTATTTTCGACTCTCTGATTTTGAAAGTGAGAAATATTTCAGGAAATTTATGTTTTTACTTATTTAAATGATTTTTCTTGGGAAGCCATCTGATATGGAATCCTGCAGCTAACGCATTATCGTTAGCCCTTGGTGCACCTTGGAACCCCAGCTAGCAGGGGTGTGCTAGCCCCGTGTGTCAGTCAACACACGTGGATTGAATATATCTGATATATTGAGCTTAATGCTCATCTGATATTTAAAGCCATAGGCTTTTCTGATTTCATGAGCCTTGTGCTCATCTCTGTTCTAATTGGTTTTGTGGATCTGGTTTTCCTAACTGATTTTCTATATGACTTGATACTTTGAGAATGTATTCCTGATGTGAAAAAGGACTATTGTTTAGTTTTAATCCGGTGTCGGTCACCCTTCATTATTTTCTCGGGGGGCGTGACATCAGGTTTAATATTAAAAAATCACCAAAATTAAAATGGTCCCTGAACTATTCAAAAGTCATACTAAATAATTCTTAAATTACTGGAAAGTCATACTATTTGGTCCCAAAATTATTCAAAATCATACTAAATGGTCTCTGAATTATTGAAAAATCATACTAATTAATCCTTAAAGTATTTAAAAATCTATTAAATGCACATTTCTTGTTGACGGAGAAGCTGCAGAAAATAGGGATATTGTGGTGTCTTATATTTCTTATCAAATTAGAGTGGAGTCTTGGCCTCCATTAAGCTTCTAGAACATTCTTCAACAACAAGTGTTCGAAAACTTATGGTTTGTATAATAACTCCTTTAATATCCATCTCCTAATTAAAGTCACATTGACAATATATATATATGTGTGCGCACGGGAGCGTGTAGGGAATATTTGATATTCTGACAATGTTAAGGACACTTCTACTTGTTGGGCCCTGCACAAAAAATATAAAGAAAAGAGAAAGAAGAACACACAAAAATTTAACGTGGTTCGGTGTCTCAAGACCTACTACCACGACCCCAATTGGGACAAACTTTACTACTTGTAATTTTTGAACGGAAAAATTACAAACCCTTCTCAATACATAAAAATACCCAAAACCCAATACACCCAATGGTTATAGGCTAGTATTCTTATGTGTGTTGAAACCTACATAACTCACACCTATTTATATAAAGCTCCTCACCCACTCCTCACACAAACTAAGCAATGTGAGACTTTGGAATAAACACATCAAATCCTTCCTTAATCCAAAGTCCTACATTATTTCTCTCTAAAAAAAAAATACTAAACTCTCCTTTTTTTTATTTAGTTTCTACAGTGATCCTCCCTTGCTGCAGAATTCTCTAACATCATCAGATTAACTCATCTTCATAAGAAATCACATTAGCAGAAGAAACTCCCTTCGATCTGCCCATTTTCTCCTTCATGCTCTGCAAGTCCTCCCTAAAGTCTGGACATCTCATTTGCATGTGACCCAACTGTCCACAGTAATGGCACTCAACAGTGTTCATGTCTCTCGATCGAGAATTTCTTCCAAGTTGATCACCCTTCTTCTTCCTGTCACTATCCACTACTAGTATATGACTATCCCTGAAAGATTCTTCACCACCCATCATCATCTGACTCTCCTTCAAGGTACTCATCACTTCATCTAGTTTCAGTGCTCTTTCCTGCTAGCATTGACTGGACTAGAGGCTTGAAGGATTTTGGTAGTGAAGCCAAGAAAAGCAGCGCTTGCTCTTCATCCTTAATAGTCTCCCCTGCATTTTACAGTCTAGATACCATCTCATTAAATTTGTTAATGTGATCAGTCACATTACCTCCCTCTTCCATCTTCAATGAGTATAAATCCATCTTCATCATCAATCGATTAGTCAATGTCTTCGACGCAAACTTGCTCTCCAACGTGTCCCACAGCCAATCGAATTGTACTAATAGTTTTTTTATGAATTGTACTGACTCTTTCATTTCACTTGGTTTCTCATCCTGCAATGCTAAGTCAAGATCTTGCTGGACCAAATAATCTTGAATCGTGCATTGCCACAGTGTAAAATCCGTTCTCCCATCAAACAACGGAACTTCAAACTTCAGGGTGTTCATTGTATTTAACCCAACTCTTGGCTAAATACTTCCACTCACACAGCCAACCAACCAGCATCACAAACAGTCCAAATTCAAAAAAAAAAATCGAATTGTACTAATAGTTTTTTTATGAATTGTACTGACTCTTTCATTTCACTTGGTTTCTCATCCTGCAATGCTAAGTCAAGATCTCTGCTGGACCAAATAATCTTGAATCGTGCATTGCCACAGTGTAAAATCCGTTCTCCACATCAACAACGGAACTTCAACTTCAGGGTGTTCATGTATTTAACCCAACTCTTGGCTAAATACTTCCACTCCACAGCCAACCAACCAGCATCACAAACAGTCCAAATTCAAAAAAAAATCTGACTTGAAAAAAATTAGAAAATTAAGCCAGAACTAACACCTCTCCAAATTGCTGACTGGATGATGACCACCCCTTCTCTTGCTCTTTCTCCCCTTCTTCCTCCCTAGGCCGGAACTTGCCTCTGATACCCTACTTGTTGTGCTCCGCACAAAAAATATGAAGAAAAGAGAAAGAAGAACACCACAAAAATTTAACGTGGTTCGGTGCCTCAAGACCTACTACCACGACCCCCAACGGGACAAACTTTACTACTTGTAATTTTTGAACAGAAAAATTACAAACCCTCCTCAATACATAAAAATACCCAAAACCCAATACACCCAATGGTTATAGGCTAGTATTCTTATGTGTGTTGAAACCTATATAACTCACACCTATTTATATAAGCTCCTCACCCACTCCTCACACAAACTAAACAATGTGAGACTTTGGAATAAACACATCACTACTGAGCAAAGATGGATTGAGCAAATCAGGGCATTTGACAATCTCAGTGTGTAGAGTTGATGGGTGCGGCGTATGGAGAGCGTGTTCATGGACGCTTTATCGCAGCCTCTCATATGCAGGTTTTCTTTTTCTATTTCTCAATATTGATCGATCTCATATATATATATATATATATATATATATATATATATATATATATATTAATTGAGAGTGAGTGGCACATGAAAAATTTGAAATAAGTAATAGTGGTAGTATCAATGGTTTCTTTTTGCAAAAAGGATGAGTGATTGAAAATTGGGGGAATAGAGTGAAGTGCAATGGAGAAGAAGAGGAGGAAGAAAAGAGTAAAATGGAGAAGAGGAAGAAAAAGAGGAAGAAGAAGAGAGAAGGAATTGTAGGAGGAGAGAAGGTGGAGAAAATTGTGGCAGGAGATGAAGAACTAATTAGTATCATTTTTTTAATAACTTAGAGATTATTTAGTATGTCTTTTGAATAATTTTAGGATAAATTAGTATGATTTTTCAGTAATTTATATATTATTTAGTATGACTTAATTGAGAGACCATTTTAATTTTAGTATTTTTAATGTTAAAGCTGACGTGACATGTGAAATGCTTATCTAACGATTAACGGCAAAAAACTAAATAATTAAAATTTAGAGATCAAATAATATTTTTGTCAAATTCAAGAATTAAATAATAATTTGACCAGTTATTTTATCCTTTTGTTAATATTTTATTAAATTTTGTTATATATTATCCAGTTATTTTGAATACATATCAACGAGAGAGTGAAAGAAAGCAGATTTTGGAGAGTGAGACCCATAAGGGAAAATAGAAGAGCGAAATCGAGGAGGGTAGAAGCATCAAGAGGAATCGAGAGGAGCAGAAGACGTTTTCTCGAGGTAAACCGAGAGGGGAGCTGCGTTTTCTGCTGGAGAAAGGACCGAGAACTACTAGTAGAGTGAAGCAGCGTTTGATTAGAGCAGAACCGAGAGGAAAAAGAGGGAGACGTGGCCAGAGCTTAAGCTTCTCTCGGTCACGTCAAGCCAGGAAGGTGAGTTTTCGATCTTCCATTCTTTTTTTATTCTTCGGTTATTCTCGATTCATTTGAAGATGCTCGCTGGTTGACTGGTGTTTCCCTTTATATCCTTATTTTCCCATTTTCCTTCTTAACTGTCCTATGTTGCAATTGCTTGTGAGTTGTGAGCTTCCTTTTACACCATGTTTGATGATGGAAAGAGTTTCTTCCCAACAAATAAATTCCATTTTGTTTAATGTGATGAAATTATATTTTTGTCTTTATTTTTTTTATCTATTTTTATTTTATTATCACTTCTAAAGGTCATTTTAGGGTTTAGGGTCATTTTACCACTTATATTTCAATTATATCACATCATAATCACATCAATGACATGACATTTCTATTCCCTCATCATCTTTGTCCGTTCTCATTCTATTCTCTTGTCTTTTCAATTCAACCAAAAGAACATACCTTATGCTTTCCAAAGTAGCAAATGATGTTCAAATTCTGTGAGCTTCCTTCATATGCTATCCATATTTTGGAATTAATATTTCATGTCTGTGTTGTGACAGTTTATGAATATATCTCTATGTTGTTCTGGTTCTAATTTTGGGTGGCCTGAATCCTTGCTGAAATCACTGTGCAATGTTCTGATTGAATGCCATATAAGATAGAGTGTTTGAACTCATCTTTGGCGGTTTTTCAGAGTTAAGGAAAATATGCTGAAATTCTGGTATTCTACGCTATATGATAGTTTTGCATTAGAACTAATTTTAGCTTATGTACATTTTTTTGCTAATGGTTTTAACATGCTAAAACTCTGAGTTAAGTGCTGGGGCTGTTTATATTCATCTTGAATCTGACTTTTATCTCTCAAGGCACGTTTGGAAGTTAATCTTTATGTGTTAAGAACGCTGGTTGCTGCCTAATTAATTTAGCTAAGCTTTGAGTGTCTTAAAACACAATTTTCTAGTTAAATTTTGGGTACTAAGAGGTGTTAGTGGCTGCCTAGTCAATTCCGGGCGGTTGTCACAATAAGTACCCTTCTGAACATTTACTATTTCTTTGGAATGTCGAAGAAGTGAAACTGTCTTTCGGGTCTGTTAATCTTGATAAAGCTTTCTTCCTCATTTCTTAGTCTGCATTTTCTTTTGAGGGCAAATAGAACTAACTTTTGCAAAGATATTTGATTTCTTGGATGTGAGTTGATGTGTTGACTCTGCTGCTTGGTTCACCAGGAGGCGGGAAACTTCACTTCTGAAGCCTCTCTCAAGGAATTTAGATGCATCACTCACAAGGTTTCAAAATATTCACCTTTTCATTTTTTCGTTTTACTGAAATTCTTCTTCACAGTTTGTGATTATGTGATTGCTTGAAGCTTTACAGATGGAATTGTGCCTTCATTTCTCATTCAGCATGACAGGCCATTTACTTCCCTAAATTCCGACTTCCTTTGGGGTACAACTCCTACTTCCTTCCACATTAGCAGAAACCACAGAAATAGTACCCTTCCCTGGCAATGTTTCTGTTTCAGTTTCTTGTTCCTCTCTCAAACTTGTGCGTGACCGGTCACTTGATAGGCATGTTGTAAATAAGAATAAAATTCGGTTTGTTTCAAAAGCTGATAACACTACTTCTTTCTAAACCAAAAACATTATCTTCCACTTCAAATCCTTTCAAAATGTCGGTCTTATCTTAATCTTGATAAGCCTCGTTCACTACTCTCTATGATCCATCGCTATCCATCCATTTTTGAACTCTTTACTATCCCATTTCCACCCTTGCCACACAATGCAACAAAGTCATATCCTCAACTTTGCGTTCGTCTAACTCCAGCTGCAGCAGCTCTTGCTGCTGAGGAATTGAGTCTCAAAAATGCCATTTCCAGCACCTTGGTAACCAAACTCCAGAAACTTCTTATGTTATCTTCTCACCATCGGCTCCTATTGTCAAAGTTGGTTCACCTTGCTCCAGATCTTGGCCTTCCTCCTAATTTTCGTTCTCGAATGTGCAATGATCATCCAGATAGATTCAGAACTGTTGACACTTCCTATGGCCGTGCACTTGAGCTTGTATCCTGGGACTCAAGCTTGGCAAAGCCTTTGCCCTCTCTTGCATTGCATTCTCGTGATTTAATAGTTGACCGGCCATTGAAGTTCAAGCAATTGAGGCTTCGAAAGGGGCTTAATTTAAAGAGACACCACCAGGACTTCTTGATAAATTTTGAAGAAATGCCGGAAATTTGTCCTTATATGACCCCTGTTGGAAGTTTGGAGAAGGAATCAATCGAGTCAGAGAAAAGATCTTGTGCTGTAGTAAGAGAAGTTCTTGGAATGATGGTTGAAAAGAGGACTTTGATAGACCACTTGACCCATTTCAGAAAGGAGTTTGGGCTGCCAAAACAAGTTGAGGGGGATGATCCTAAGGCACCCAGAGTTATTTTATGTTAGTTTAAAAGGGCAAAGAGACTCTGTTTTCTTGGTTGAGAAGTATGATGAGAAGGGTGACTTGTTAGAGAAGGATAAGATTTTGATCATGCAGGACCAATGGGTGGAGTTGGCTATAGAATCCAAAAGAATGAGACGAGAGAGAAGAAGGTTTAGGATTGACAAGGGCGTTGTTAGCTTCTCTGATACTAAGGATGCTGCTGATACTGATAGTGATGATGATGATTATGAGATTGATAACTTCAAAACTGGTTATGATGATGGTTTTGAGGATTTATTTGAGGATTTGGATTTCGAAGATGTCGACAACGACAATATTGAAAGTAATTTTGTCCAAAACAAGAATAGGCAGTTTTGGACTGCTAGATCTTCATCAATTCAAAATGGTTTGGATGGAGCACAACAGGTGCAACCATGGTAGTACTGAGTGCATTTCTCCAGACACTACTTTTCCTGGGATGGAGTGTGGAAGTATCTGCTTTAGTCCTAAAATTTTGAGACTGTTCAGAACTAAGAGGGTACAGACCTGCTGGGTCACCGTGAGCCATATTTGGTTGGTATTACATACAGGTCGCATAGTGATTATTGACTACAATGCTTTCAAATATAATACTATATTTGTATATTTGAATGAACACAGGTTAAAGAGGGAGGCCTTTGTACATGTTGAAGCTTCCTTCAGATATTTGTTGTATGTTATGTACATTGTGTTCTTTTCTCTTGGTTGCTACATGAACAAGCAGGGAAATGGAATGATAGAGTACTTTAAGGGGCAGATTGATTTTTTATTCCTGGGAATATCAGAAATGTTGTTTTTCAACTTTCACATTCTCGACATATTTTATAATATTTTTATCCTAGAGTTGAAAATAATTTTTTTTTGGCCAAATAATTCTCATCCCAGAGTTGAAAATAATTTTATTCATGGGATTGCAATAATATCACCCTTTTACTTGAAATTAAAAAAGTGAAGAAACATGAAATTATAAATTTATAATTCTTGGGATTATACGATTTTTAGGTTTATTTTTTTAATCCGCATGCCAAATGCGGGATTATAAGATGCCAAAGCTTATAATCTCAAGATTATTTTTTAACTCTTGTATCAAATGACTCTTAAATGTTTATTAAAACATGACATGCAAAAATAATTTTAAAAAAAAACATATAAGCATAAGACTGTATCAATGTCCAATTTTGAGCTCTTATTTTCTTTAGGCTAAAATGCCCATACACCCTCTGAGTTTTGAGTCAGGGGTACACACCCCCTGAGTTTTCACTTTGGGGCAGAGACACCCCTTCTGTTAGGGTTCCGTAAAAATTAGGCGTTAAGTGCCACGTCAGCAAACATGTGTAAGGGCACATACACCCTTGAGTTTTCACTTTATGGGCACATACACCCCCTAAGTTTTCACTTTAGGGGCACATACACCCCCTGAGTTTTCACTTTGGGGCATAAACACCCTCACACATGCTTGCTGACGTGGCACTTAACGGCTAGTTTTAGCAGAACCCTAACAGAAGGAGTGTCTCTGCCCCAAAGTAAAAACTCAGGGGGTCTATGTGTCCCTGACCCAAAACTCAGGGGATCTATGTGCATTTTAACATTTTCTTTAATATGAAATCTTCCCTCAGAAGAACACTCCCCTAGTAGAACAAGGCTGATTTGTTGTTATTTACTATATAATTTAAGTTAATTTATTCAAATTATTTAACATAAAATTTATTTCATGTGTGAAATTACTTTTATTTTATTATTTGTTTTTTTCATCTTTTTATTGATATTCATTATATATAACATTAAAATTATGCACCTGATAAATTGTACATAATTATAATAAAAAATAATTAATAATAGAGACTTACACTAAATTTATTATTTTATTTCATTTATTGTTTAGCTTATTACTCCCAAGCAATATTGTCACTACAGAATGAAAGGGATAATTTTTTTTTTGCCGAAATAGATAAATACTTACAAAAATATTTAAAAAAATACTTAAAAAATAAGTTTGAAGAATCAAACCCCATAAAAAAAAGTTTGAAGAATCAAACCATTTGGGTAGAGGTTCAATAAATTTCTTTAACTATTTTTCCGAAAAGATCTCTTTAAAGAAAGCAACATGCCAACATATCATCAATGATATTAAAAATATTTTTTATTAAAATACATAACTTGTTAGAAATGTTTTTTTTAATTTTATTTTAACTTATTCCAATATTGTATTACGTTTATGATAATACCATTGTCTATTGTTATACATTTAAAATACATGCAATTGTTAAAATTAAATCCTAATAAATATTATATTTTAAATCGTTAGTTTTTCTAAAAAAATATAATTTAAAATGAATGTAACAGAATTACTTTTTTAAATGTAAATAATTAAAAATAGAGAAATTTAAATTTTAAAACATAAATAATTTTGGTCAGAAATTTCTTCCTTCCATGAATATTAGAAATGGGTGCTCTTGGGACAGACGTGTGTGATAAGGGCAGTTGGTAGCCCTATAAAAGGCCGAAAGGCCTAAGCTTTTTGGCTGCTCACCCAATTTGGGAACCCAAAAACACAATCATACGTTCTTCACACTTCCTCAGCTTCCCTGCTCTTCAACTTCTACACCATTCTCTTCCTTTCGTCGCTTCTCCAGGTTTTTCTCGGTAATTTTTCCTTCTTCTTCTCTGATCATTTATTCTTTTCTTGATTTGCTGCATCCATCACACATCGCATGCCTTTCTCTTCTTTTTTTACGTGATCCGTGGTGATTGATTCTTGCTTTCAATTTTTGTTCCCCTTTCACGGTACAAGAGCTTGATGTTTCTGGTTTGTGCTAATTTCGTGAATAATTTGGCGTTTGTGTTTGAATATTAGAAACCCTTTTGGTTTTTTGGCCCAATCCCGTTTGGTTTGTTCGTTTTGGGGCTGAGGGGGGGGGGGGGGGTTGTTGTCCTGTTTGATGCAAACAAGTGGCAGTAAGAAAGGAGGAATGAATCAAGATTCACGTGAATCAATAAAGATGTCTTTTTGAGAAGGAGTAATTTTTTGCTTTTTTTCAGGGGTATCTGAAAATCAATTCCTGCACTAACATTCTACGCTTGTAAATTGTGTATGGAGGAAAATAATCAAGTAACGATCAAATGGTACTGTATGACTGTAACTGTATAGAACTTTTCCCGCAAGACATGTAATTATATCTCCAAGAATGTGTGAACTAGAGTAGGGTAGCTTTTTGACTCTTGTGTGAGTGTTGGTTCATGATTTCATGTTAAGGTGGTTATAGTTGGGGTTGTTCTCCTGATGTTTGAAGAAGTGAAACTCCCTTAACTCGTGAAACTCAATGGTTTTAACTGCTAAAACAGGTGACGTTACTCATTAGGAGTTCTGTAGTTTTTCTTAATTTGATTTATTCATTTATTGTTCTCCCATCCTCTCTGGCATGACCTTTGACTTTTGTGAGTGCCTATGTGGACATCAAGGGAACAGACGAATCAAACTTGCGTACTTGTTGCAATAAATAAACAATTTCAATTCTATAAATATTTATTGTTGCTTTTGCTTAGATTTATGAGAATTACATTTTTCATACTTAGAGAAACGCACACCAACGTGGTTATGAAGTAGGCTATTCTTTCCAAATTCCAATTACAGCTCTTTAATGAAGTAAAGAGTAAATCCATTGTGGTCGTTTCCATGATTTTTTTTTTGGTGGTTTAACAATGCCATACATAAGTATGTAATGGAATTTTGCCCAAAAAAAAGTATGTAATGAAATATTTAAGTCTATTATATTTCAAAATTATATCATACATGAACTTTATCTAGGGTTGGTATTTGGGTCAGCTCTCTAATTATGCACTTTTTACTCGGATATGATTTGAATACCCCTGAACTTATTTTGTCTTTTAGTGAATTAGTGCTGGTTTTTGGGTCCAAAAAAACAAATGTGAAGATTGCTAACCTCCATAACACTAGTGTTGAGGTTAGCATTTCCCATACAATCTATATTTGAAAGAAACTCATATAAAATTATTTAATGGTATAAGACTAATTTTGATTAACCAAGTGTTAGTTGATTCTCCTTCATATCTGTGTGTGTGTGTCTGCTTTAAGGAATGAGTTCAAGTATTGCAATCATGATGCAAAGATTCAAATAGCTTTTTCCTCACCTGATGTAGTTATAGCGATTGCTCTTGGGCTAGCGAAGTAAGTAGATACACGGCTATCACTCACCCTACTCTCTATGCAATCACTTCAAGTTTTTGCTTTTCTGACATGTTTAATTGTCCTTCCTGCCCTGTTTTTGCAGCAGCTTGTGAATTGCTGGTTGTTATTTCAATGCTTGTATTCTGTGACTACAGTGCAGTTACTATTTCCTGCACATAGTCTTGTTTTAATCTGCTGATATGGTGGTTTTGCAGCATGATGTATAATGTTCAGGGTGCCATGTAAATATGTAATGAATTGATTGGTAATTTCTTGTTAGTGCAGGTAGCAGTTGTTAGAGTTAATTGTTAGAGGACATATTGTGTTGAATTGGAGCTGTTGCAGGACATCAAACACGAACATACTTCATATTTCCTGTTTCGTGGGGCCATCATGATGGCCGTGCATACAAACCTTCGGCTTATTGCCTACTCAGAAGAGATTGTAGATGGACAGCCAATTTTTGTTTCTTCGAATTGTCTTCCCATCAAGGCTTGGAACTATGAACCTGCAGGCCATTCCTTCCATTCAGCTGCCCTTAAATTACTTGGTGTTGAGGAAGATAATTCAGATGGTGATGATGAGAAAGTGGTTGATGATAAGGAAAAGATGTATTATGCATCGTCTGATTCTTATAGCAGCAAGAGTAAAAAGAAATCAGGTTCTGGAGACAAGCAACAAGATCACTATGCTTTATTGGGTTTGGGCCATCTAAGGTATCTTGCAACGGAGGATCAAATTCGTAAAAGCTATCGTGAAACTGCCTTGAGGTATCATCCTGACAAACAGGCTGCTCTTCTGCTTGCTGAGGAGACTGAAGCTGCAAAACAAGCAAAGAAGGATGAAATAGAAAGTCATTTTAAGGCAATCCAGGAAGCATATGAGGTGTTGATTGATCCTCTGAAGAGAAGAATTTATGATTCCACTGATGAGTTTGATGATGAAATTCCCACTGACTGTGCCCCACAAGACTTCTTCAAAGTGTTTGGTCCTGCTTTTATGAGGAATGGACGGTGGTCAGTTAATCAACCAATTCCATCTTTGGGAGATGACAATACGCCATTTAAAGAAGTTGATAAATTCTATGATTTCTGGTACACCTTTAAAAGCTGGAGGGAGTTTCCCCATGCTGATGAGTTTGATCTTGAGCAAGCTGAATCTCGAGACCATAGGAGGTGGATGGAAAGGCAGAATGCAAAACTGTCAGAAAAAGCTAGGAAAGAAGAGTATGCACGGATACGTACTCTTGTTGATAATGCTTATAAGAGAGACCCAAGAATACTAAGGAGAAAGGAAGAGGAAAAAGCTGAGAAGCAAAGGAAGAAGGAGGCAAAGTTTTTGGCAAAAAAATTGCAGGAAGAAGAAGCTGCTAGAATTGCAGAAGAGGAGAGGCGAAGGAAGGAGGAGAAGAGAACGAGCTGCAGAAGCTGCTTTACAACAAAAGAAGGTTAAAGAAAAGAGAAAAAACTCTTGCGGAAAGAGCGAACTCGCCTTCGTACACTTTCAGCACCTATCTTGTCACAGCATCTACTTGACATATCTGAGGATGATGTAGAAAGTCTTTGCATGTCACTTGACATTGAACAGCTCAAGAGTTTGTGCCAGAAAATGGAAAGCAAACCAATGTTGGAGCAAGCAGAAATTTTAAGAGATACCCTTGGTCGTAAGAAAGATGTAGATGATAAGAGAGACAAGAAAACTGATAAACAGAATGGTTCCGTAAAGGCTAATGATGTTCCATCGCTAAGCAACTACGTTGAGAAGAAAGAGAAGCCTTGGAATAAGGAAGAGATTGAGCTATTGAGAAAAGGAATGCAAAAATATCCCAAAGGAACCTTACGGAGGTGGGAGGTCATTTCAGAATACATTGGAACAGGAAGATCTGTGGAAGAAATTATGAAGGCAACCAAGACAGTGCTCCTCCAGAAGCCCGATTCTTCCAAATCATTTGATGCATTCCTGGAGAAAAGGAAACCTGCACCATCAATTGCATCTCCACTTTCCACCCGAGAAGAATTAACTGGAGAATCAACTCCAGGGAGGCCTGAAAACAACACTACCTCAACTATGAATAACTCAGAAGACTCTCATGGCAAAAGTACTTCAGACAACCTGAAAGCCACAGGTTCAGCTACTGCACATGGAGCTTCCTCTAGTTCAGAGCAAGACACATGGTCTGCCGTACAGGAAAGAGCACTGGTCCAGGCTCTAAAAGCCTTCCCCAAGGAAACTAACCAGAGATGGGAACGCGTTGCAGCTGCTGTTCCCGGAAAGACCGTGAATCAGTGCAAGAAAAAATTTACAATGTTGAAGGAGAGCTTCAGAAACAAGAAAAGTGCAGTTTAATATTTGAGCTGTTGGAATTACTTCTAATGATTGAAGAATTGGTGAACTCACTGGAAATTACTTTCAGGTCTTAGTAATGCCCTATATATATTGGCTTATAAGTTATAATTGGATAGTCCATAGGATATATCTTGGTTCCTGTGGAATTTTGTCCTGCTTCATTAGATATTATAGCTAATATATTTTAAGTGCTGGAGCCCCCTGACTGTGTAGGTTCATTTTTTAGTCAATAAGCTATCAGCCAACTGGATATAGGTACCATTTTTCTGGTTTGAAGAGGTTGAACTTGAAGACGAGCTCAAGTGGCTATATATTCACCTATGAAGAATAGGCACCTCATTACAGAAGTTGCCTCTTAGTTCATATTAGAATAGTTATGAGTATAACTCTTCAAATTGATTTTGTGCTGTAGTAGTGTTTGTATTCATATCATGCCGTTTATTTATGTCAATTTTCATGCTTCCTAGATATGAAACGACATAGGATATAATAGTGTTTAAACGGTAAGAAGCCAATTTACAAACTCTAGTTGAATATTTTAGTTCAGGCATATACAAATAAAAGTTGATTAAGAAGATTTGATAGCCATTGTACATGTATTAGTGTTGAGAGATTTTAATTTGGACAAACTTAAATACAGTTCATATGTTTTTTTATATAAAATTTTACAATTAAATTATGATATGTGAAGGAGTGTTTTATATAAGTCAACCATGAATTGGCTTGAGAAAAAATTAATATATATTTTTTTGATTAAAAAAATATATATAATAAGTAATAAATATATGCATTTTTTTCCTTTTACCAAATTTTTACTTGCAAGTAATTTAAAAAAACCTTTACACTTTCATGTATAGAAAAAACACAAAGTTCGGCTAAAATTACATCTAATTATGAGGAAAAAACACATAGCATTTTAATGTAATGATGTGAATAACATAACTCCCATCATTGATTGGAAGTTTAATTGACAAAATGGATGATAATATCATACTCCTGGATGTTACAAATTATGAATGGAGTAGATAAGTTAAAAGGGTACAAATTATGAATGGAGTAGATAAGTTAAAAGGGTAAAACTTTCAATTCTATCTTCATAATATTAATCCTGTTTAAAGAAAATAAGCTAGTGGAAAAGATTAATAAACTACGGGGTGTTCGGTAGCAAGGGAAAAAGAGAAGGAAAAAAAATGTATAGGTCTCATATATGTTATTCACTTTTTTATTTTTATTTTAAAAAGTGTATATAATTAAAAAATATAAAATGTTATTATACCATTTAATTTGACACCATCATAATTTTTTATTATTATTTTAATATAAGGGGTAAAATGGTAATTTTAATACATTTTCATTCTATTTCCATTCTCAATTTTTATTAACAAACACAATAAACGTTGTCCTTTTTCATTTCGTTTCTATTTCTGCATAAAGAACGTGCCCTAAATGATATTAAAAAGGAAAAAACTTATGTCCATTTCATCCAATTCCACCAATCATATATTGTATTTACACTCTTTTTCTTCTATGATTGGTCATATAAAAGGTGGTCTTCTATATTCTCTCTCTATTGTGATTGGTCATTTAAACACTTTTTGCCACGTGTCATAATTATATTGGGAAATTGGATGAAATGGACATAAGAAAATTGACGTAAGTTTTTTCCTATTAAAAATCCTAAATAAGAAGAAGAGATCTTTCACATCCTGGTGGCGTGCCCACGCCTACGTGTTTAATAATGAGAAAAGAGGAGGAAATGGGAGTGTTAAAGAGAATGAGAATGTTATGTCAATGTGATGTGAATGGAATAAAAGTGTCATTTTACTCTTACATCAAAAATGAGAATAGAATACAATACAAATGGGTAAAAAAATAAAGACAAAAATATAATTTCATCACATTAAAAAAATTAGAGTTTGGCTGGTAGAAAAAAAAAAAAAAGCTTTCTCCCTCCCTTTTAGATTTTTCCATCATCATTTCTTTCTTCGAAGTGAACATAACTTACAAGTGTGGGAAACTAACAGGTTTGACTTTTCTGAAGGGTGTGTGAAGATATCAAGAACTTGGGTAGACGTTTAAGAATGTTAGATTTTAGTTGGGTACCACGTAGAACAAACAATAGTGCTCATGCTTTTACTAGTTTTGTTGAAGATTATGCTATTTTTTATTTTGTTTGGACTCATTCTTTACCTTTGTTTATATTGAACTTTTTGAAATTTATGAATGAAGTCTCTGAGGTACCATCCTAGTTCTAAAAAAAAGTTTTAAACCGTTTCAAACCTTATAATTTAAGGGCTTAGAAAATCTAGATGCAAGATAATTTAAAATGATTTTTAAACTATCATAACCATCCTACCCCATTAAAATTTTCAGTATCCAATCAATAGTTAAAATACTCTAAATATTCCAACCTTAAAATCGTATCTAACTGGCCGGTTCAATAGAAAAACCGGTGAATTAATTATTTGAACGGTTAACTTGGAATATTTTGAATCACTCTATTGCGTTAACCAATTTTTAAAATATGGTCAAAATAAATTGGTCCTTTATGTTGTCACTAAGTTTCATATTGGTCCTTTATGTTTCAAAAAGTTTAAATTGGTCATATGTTTGCAAAAAGTTCCAAATTGGTCCTTCCGTCCAAGTCCGTTCATTTCTTCCGTAAAGTGCTGACATGGCATGCTGAGGTGGACATATCATCTCTACTACGTGTCCATTTAAACTGATGTGTCATGCCACGGTATCGCCACATCATTGTCACGTCATCATCTACTATCATATGTGATGACGTGGCGCTGGTGTGGCAATGACGTGGCATGATACGTCATCTTAGATGGACACGTCAGTACGCCACTTCAGCACTTAACTTAAGAAATTGACAGAAGTGGACGGAAGGACTAATTTAAACTTTTTGAAACATAAAGGACCAATATGAAACTTGGTGACAACATAAGGGACCAATTTGGGGTTAAAATATTTACTACTAGATTTTCCAATACAAATGTTAACCAAACTACATGATCACTAGATCTTGACTTGATACAAAAATTCTATTAGATGTAAATTCATCAAGATCTTGGTTATTCTTCAACCTTCGAGTAAATTTTAGCATCCATATCTGCAACCGCTCTCTCTCCCAGCCTTCTTTTCTTTTTGGTAACAGAATCCAGAATTTGTGCAATGCAATTAAGCTTCCTTTGTGAAGTCTCTTCCTTTGGTTTTACTTGTGATTTCTTATCACCTTATCTTTTCCTTTTCAAGCTACTACCCTCCTTTAGTTTTGAATTCTTGTGTGCTTCTTCTTCCCCATTCCTTCTGAATCGTTTTTGAGTCTATTGACTCTCTAATGATCTTTTCTGAGGCTAGTAAGCTTTCTGGGTTCTTCTTTTGACCCAGAAAAATTGTTTCCACCACTTCAAGTACCTCTCAGAAAACCTCAGCTTCAAATCTCCTGGTGGAATGTATAACTCGAAATTGCTTATATTCTCATCGTAATGATTCCAGCAATCTCTAGAAACGACTACATGACTGGAATATCTGATCCAGTCCAAATTGCATAGAAACTCTATGTGGGAGATATTGTCATACAGTGTCAAGTCCAACCAGCTCAGAGACCCTCAAGCACCTAGCAAACACGAAATCTTCATCCGAACCGGACCATCTGGCAAAATCACTTTTGTTGGGTAAAACTTGGGAAGATCCTAGTTTCTAATGGCATTATTGCAATAAGGCCTCCATTTAAAAACCTCTGCAGAAGAATCCAAAGCCAATTTCACATTGTCTATCGTCTTCAAGACTCCCAAGTTGCCCATCTACAATCTTGGCTCTCCATTTTAAGCTCATTGGGTTGTGGCCTCAATCCTGAAATCTCTCCCATACCCAAATCTGAACAAGAAGAAAAGGTGACCTTATAATGGGATTCAGGTCATGAACATCATTTCATTCTTAGACAAAGCACAGATATTTCTTTCATCATCCTTAAATCTCTATAGATACCAGCAAGAACTGCTGGTGCCAGAGCAATTCTAGACCCTCTAGCAAGTTTAATTGCAGTATGGATAACATCTTCATGAGCTGTTTTATGAATGGAAAACAAAAGTGGAGAGCCAATATACTAAGAAAGCTTCATGCTCTACTCATTTCCAGAGTCATAAATTTCTTCTTCCAGTCAGATAAGAGGGCTTTTTGGATTTTGTCCTATGAAGTTCTAATCTATCCTTATGCAATTTTTCTTCTGTATCTTTCAATTCTACTTCTTGAATCTGAACAGAATCCCCCAAAACAGAGAAACCCCCAAAACAATCATGTCCTCCAATGTGAGTGTTGCCTCACCCCAAGGAAAGATGAAACTCTGGGTCTCAAAACACCATTTTTCTGCAATTTCATGCAACAAATAATTCCTCTTGTCTTTATGATTCTCTAAGTGGAACCCAAGATTACTTCAAGAATCCCAGCTTTTTCCCATGTAGGTTTGTGAAGGGTGATCATGAGGTCACCAAGATTTCCAGCCTCTAGATTGGTTTTCCAACCTAGAATGATACCTTCAAGCGGCATTTTTGGGACTCAAAAGGAGATGGAGAAGAAGAAGAAACAAGAACAAGAAGTTGGCTTATGGAGAAAGTTTTGATCAATGGAGGAGAAAACAGCACAAGGTGGGAGAAAATGGGATGTTCTATAATTGGGGATTTCACCATTGGTGAAACCATGAGCTCTTTTCTCACTCTTCTCACAAGGGTATCTGATGATCCTCCATTGATGAAGGTAAAGGTGTTTTCTTGGAGTGTTTTTGTGAATTGTGAATGCAAAAGCATTAACTTTTACAAAGGAGTGTGGTTGAGTAAAAAGTACTCATAGTAGCAAGTCTCATAGGTTCGATCCTTACTTGTTTTGGATATGGATCGGAGTAGTTTTAAATCTTTAAGCCATTTTCTTATCCTTCGGAATGCCTAAAATCACTGTGTTTGAAGGGAGATACCTGGTTCAAACCAAAAAAGGCATGACCTTTTGAGATCAACAATACTCAAAATTTCATAAAGAGAAGATCACATTTAACGACGAAGGAATTCCAACAGGAAACTTAAGGAAAAAGAAAGAGCGTTACCTTTGATGTTGTCTTCACTCCTTTCAGCAACATTTCTACCATCTGGGTTAGTGGGGAAGATGAGAAGAGGTGCGTGATTTGCTGAGTTTTGAAGTTGCAGAGAAAGAAAAGAAAAATCTAGAATGAAGAAGTTTGGAAGAATAGGAGACGTTTGGATTATAGATTGAATTGAAGAGTTTACAAAGGGAAGCTGTGAAATGATCATTGATGATCTATCTATTTATTAACACATTATCCTCTAAGGTGATGATAAGTGGAATTCTGAAGGAAACGAGAAAGGAATGAGTGGGGTTGATTGGGTTTTATCTATATTTTTATTTTCATTAACTCTTAAATATATATATATATATATATATATATATATATATATATGTCTGTCTATTTTTATTTCATTAAATTTTTTTATATTTTAATATATTCCCATTTTATTTCATTCTTAATTTTTATTACCAAATACAGCAAATGTATTCTCATTTTCTTTCCATTTCCCTTCTCATTCTACGTAAAGCAGTAGCTACTATTTTTTTCATTTTATTTTTATTACAAAAGAAGTATTTATAGTTTTAAAAGATGAAAAACCATTATTAAATACTTTTTTCTTTTCCTTTTTATTATAAAAGTTGTATTTATTAATTTAGACAACGAGTACTATTTAATAACCTCAAGGCTATGTTTGGTAGTCATAAACAACTATAGAAAAAAGAAGAGAGAAGCCTTCTCTCTCCTCTTTTCTTCCTATCAAACAAACCGAACTTTTTACAATGTGATGGAATTATGTTTTTGTCCTTACTTTTTTACCCACTTTTATTTTATTTTCACTTTTAAAGTATGGGCAAAATGTCATTTTATCCACTTTTTCTATTTTTAACACATCACATCACATTGACATAACATTTTTCATTCTCTCATTTTTTTTCATTCTCATTTCCATTCTATTTCCCTCCTCTTTTCTTCTTGCCAAACACACCCTATATTTTAAAACACTCAATATTTTATTAACACAAAAAAAAGTATTTAGTAATCTTGAAAAATGAAAGTAATATTTATTAATATTGGGTGTTTTTTATTTTCTTTTTATTACAAAAGAAGTCTTTTTAGTCTTAAAAAAATGAAAAGTATATTTATTATCGTTGGATATTAAAAAAAACAACTACCTTTTAATTTTCTTCTTATCACAAAAAGTATTCTCAACCATTCATGCTATTCAAGTAAAAAAAAAGGAATGGGTTTGTTCACAGCAAGAATAGGATGAATGGGTTGGTGAGAGTACTTTTGTGATAAGAAGAAAATGAAAAAGATGTAGCTATTTTTAGAATATAAATATTACTTTTTTATTTTGCAAGATTAATAAATACTTCTTAAATGTTTTTAATAAACCCAAAATTTATTTCTTTTTATTATTTTTTGAGATTAAGATGATAAATTTCTTTTCAATCAATTAAAAAAGATATTAAGATACTTATTAGATAAATTCTTTAAAATTTATCTATATCAAATATGACTTTTATGGGTTTTTGCAATGAAATATCTCCTTTTTTTGTTATTATGATTTTAATCACTTCAAATCATAATGATCAAATTATACATATTTTATTGTGCAACTTCCAATTCGTTTAGCAACGATAAATTGAGAATTTTTTTCACTTTAACTCGCCTTCCCTAATAGCAAGTTAGAGATCAACGCAACTGCCATCAATTTGTCATTAGCAACGACAAGTTGGGTTGTTTAAAAAATCAATCTATGTGGTTGACTACCCAATTTATCTTTAGTAACGACAAATTGAGAACTACAAAGTCATATCTATTTTTTTTTGTTAAATTTGTAAAATTTAAAAAAAAGCAAGCCCAATTCGTCATTCTCTTGTTCCATTTTTAGAGAAGTTTGCGTGACAATTTAGGTGACCGATCAGAGTCGTTGATTGGCTGCAATACAACTTTGTGACAGCTAATCAATAATCCAAATTAAATGATAAAGTAACTGATTATTCCATGTGATCCACTTCCAAATTTGCGTGTGAAAGTGATGATGCGTCTTTATGTCTGCTTAGCTTATGATGATGCCAATTTCACATGCATTTGCAATTACACACAATAACATGCATGATATATAAAAATTTTTATGGTTCATTTTATATCTTACTTTATAAAATTAGAAAGTATTAATTATTTTTTTATAATTTTATTCTTATTTAATATTAATTTTTAAGATAAAATTAATGAAAAAAAAGTAATATGAAAACTAATTAGTAAGGATATTTTAACTTTTTTATCCTATATTTTTAAAATTTAAAATAAACTAATCATTATTTATGTATATTTAATATTTTGAATGACTCTATTGCGTTAATCGATTTTTAAAATATGGTCAAAACTTTAAATTGGTCCTTTATGTTGTCACCAAGTTTCATATTGGTCCTTTATGTTTAAAAAGTTTAAATTGGTCATTTATGTTTGCAAAAAGTTCCAATTCCGTCCAAGTCCGTTCATTTCTTCCGTTAAGTGCTGACATGGCATGCTGAGGTGGACATATCATCTCTACTACGTGTCCATTTAAGCTGATGTGTCATGCCACGATATCGCCACGTCATTGTCACGTCATCATCTACTATCATATGTGATGACGTGGCACTGGTGTGGCAATGACGTGGCATGATACGTCATCTTAGATGGACACATCAGTACGTCACATCAGCACTTAACTTAAGAAATTGACAGAAGTGGACGGAAGGACTAATTTAAACTTTTTGAAACATAAAGGACAATATGAAACTTGGTGACAACATAAGGGACCAATTTGGGTTAAAATATTTACTACTAGATTTTCCAATACAAATGTTAACCAAACTACATGATCACAAGATCTTGACTTGATACAAAAATTCTATTAGATGTAAATTCATCAAGATCTTGGTTATTCTTCGACCTTGGAGAGAAATTTTAGCTTTCATATCTGCAACCTCTCTCTCATAATTGCTAATTCTCTCTTCAAGATATGACATTAAACTTTCTTTCTCTCTCTCTCCCAGCCTTCTTTTCTTATTTTTGGTAACAGAATCCAGAATTTGTGCAATGCAATTCAGCTTCCTTTGTGAAGTCTCTTCCATTTGGTTTTACTTGTGATTTCTTGTCACAATCTTTTTCACCTTCTCTTTTCCTTTTCAAGCTACTACCCTCCTTTAGTATTGAATTCTCGTGCTTCTTCTTCCCCTTTCCTTCTGAATCGTTTTTGAGTCTATCTGACTCTCTAATGATCTTTTCTGAGGCCTAGTAAGCATTCTGGGTTCTTCTTTTTGACCCAGAACAAATTGTTTCCACCACTTCAAGTACCTCTCAGAAACCTCAGCTTCAAATCTCCTTGGTGGAATGTATAACTCGAAATTGCTTATATTCTCATCGTAATGATTCCCAGCAATCTCACTGAAACGACCTACATGACTGGGAATATCTTGATCCATTCCAAATTGCATAGAAACTCTATGTGGGAGATATTGTCGTACAGTGTCAAGTCCAACCAGCTCAGAGACCCTCAAGCACCTAGCAAACTCGAAATCTTCATCCGAAACCGGACCATCTGGCAAAATCACTTCTTTGTCTGGGTAAAACTTGGGAAGATCCAGTTTCTAATGGCATTATTGCAATAAGGCCTCCATTGGAAAACCTCTGCAGAAGAATCCAAAGCCAATTTCACATTGTCTATCGTCTTCAAGAATTTCAAGTTGCCCCATCTAGCCAATCTTGGCTCTCCATTTTTAAGCTCATTCGGTTGTGGCCTCAATCCTGGAAATCTCTCCCATACCCAAATCTGAACAAGATGAAAAGGTGACCTTATTATAGTGGGATTCAGGTCATGAACATCATTTTCATTCTTAGACAAAGCACAGATATTTACTTTCATCATCTTAAATCTCTATAGATACCAGCAAGAACTGCTGGTGCCAGAGCAATTCTAGACCCTCTAGCAAGTTTAATTGCAATAGGGATAACATCTTCATAAGCTGTGTTATTGAATGGAAAAACAAAAGTGGAGAGCCAATATACTAAGAAAGCTTCATGCTCTAACTCATTTCCAGAGTTCATAAATTTCTTCTTCCAGTCAGATAAATAGGGCTTTTTGGATTTTGTCCTATTAAGTTCTAATCTAGCCTTATGCAATTTTTCTTCTGTATCTTTCAATTCTACTTCTTCTTGAATCTGAACAGAATCCCCCAAAACAGAGAAACCCCCCAAAACAATCATGTCCTCCAATGTGAGTGTTGCCTCACCCCAAGGAAAGATGAAACTCTGGGTCTCAGAACACCATTTTTCTGCAATTTCATGCAACAAATAATTCCTTGTCTCTTATGATTCTGTAAGTGGAACCCAAGATTGCTTCAAGAATCCCAGCTTTTTCCCATGTAGGTTTGTGAAGGTGATCATGAGGTCCACCCAAGATTTCCAGCTCTCTAGATTGGTTTTCCAACCTAAGAATGATAGCTTCAAGCGCATTTTTGGGACTCAAAAGGAGATGGAGAAGAAGAAGAAGAAGAACAAGAAGTTGGCTTATAGAGAAAGTTTTGATCAATGGAGGAGAAAACAGCACAAGGTGGGAGAAAATGGGATGTTCTATAATTGGGGATTTCACCATTTGGTGAAACCATGAGCTCTTTTCTCACTCTTCTCACAAGGGTATCTGATGAATCCTCCATTGATGAAGGTAAAGGTGTTTTCTTGGAGTGTTTTTGTGAATTGTGAATGCAAAAGCATTAACTTTTACAAAGGAGTGTGGTTGAGTAAAAAGTATTCATAGTAGCAAGTCTCATAGGTTCGATCCTTACCTTGTTTTGGATATGGATCGGAGTAGTTTTAAATCTTTAAGCCATTTCTCTTATCCTTCGGAATGCCAAAATCACTGTGGAAGGAGATACCTGGTTCAAACCAAAAAAGGCATGACCTTTTGAGATCAACAATACTCAAAATTTCATAAAGAGAAGACACATTTTAACGACGAAGAATTCCAACAGGAAACTTAAGGAAAAAGAAAGAGCTTTACCTTTTGATGTTGTCTTCACTGCTTTCAGCAACATTTCTACCATCTGGGTTAGTGGGGGAAGATGAAGCAGAGTGCTGATTTTGCTGAGTTTTGAAGTTGCAGAGAAAGAAAAGAAAAATCTAGAATGAAGAAGTGAGGAAGAATAGAGACGTTTGGATTAGAGATTGAATTGAAGAGTTTGCAAAGGGAAGCTGTGAAATGATCATTGATGATCTATCTATTTATAACACAGTATCCTCTAAGGTGATGATACGTGGAATTGGAAAGGAAACGAGAAAGGAATGAGTGGGGTTGATTGGGTTTTATCTATATTTTTTTTTCATTAACTTCTTTTTTTTGGATATATTTTCATATATATATATATATATATATATAATATGTCAATATTTTTATTTTCATTAATTTTTTATTATTATTATAATATATTCCCATTTTATTCTCATTCCTAATTTTATTACCAAAAAACAAATGTTCTCATTTTCTTTCCTTTTCCCTTCTCATTTCTACGTAAAGCAGTAGCTACTATTTTTTTTCATTTTCTTTTTATTACAAAAGAAGTATTTATTAGTCTTAAAAGATGAAAAAGTATTATTAAATACTTTTTTCTTTTCCTTTTTATTATAAAAGATATTTATTAATTTTAGACAACGAGTACTATTTAATAACTCAAGGCTATGTTTGGTAGTCATAAACAACTATAGAAAAAAGAAGAGAGAAGCCTTCTCTCTCCTCTTTTCTTCCTATCAAACAAACCGAACTTTTTGCAATGTGATGGAATTATGTTTTTGTCCTTACTTTTTTACCCACTTTTATTTTATTTTCACTTTTAAAGTATGGGCAAATGTCATTTTACCCACTTTTATTCTATTTTTAACACATCACATCACATTGACATGACATTTTTCATTCTTTTTTTTTTTCATTCTCATTCCATTCTATTTCCTCCTCTTTTCTTCTTGCCAAACACACCCTATGTATTTTAAAAACACTCATTATTTTTTATTACACAAAAAAAAGAATTTAGTAATCTTGAAAAATGAAAGTAATATTTATTAATATTGGGTGTCTTTTTTTATTTTCTTTTTATTACAAAAGAAGTCTTTATTAGTCTTAAAAAAATGAAAAGTAATATTTATTATCGTTGGATATTAAAAAAAACAACTACCATTTTCATTTTCTTCTTATTACAAAAAGTATTCTCAACCCATTCATGCTATTCAAGTAAAAAAAAAGGAATGGGTTTGTTCACAGCAAGAATAGGATGAATGGGTTGAGAGTACTTTTTGTGATAAGAAGAAAATGAAAAAGATGTAGCTATTTTTAGAATATAAATATTACTTTTTTTTTGCTAGATTAATAAATACTTCTTAAAGTTTTTAATAAACCCAAAATTTATTTCTTTTTATTATTTTTTAAGATTTAAGATGATAAATTTCTTTTCAATCAATTAAAAAAGATATTAAGATACTTATTAGATAAATTCTTTAAAATTTATCTATCAAATATGACTTTTATGGGTTTTTGCAATGAAATATCTTCCTTTTTTTGTTATTAATGATTAATCACTTTTCAAATCTTAATGATCAAATTATACATATTTTATTGTGCAACTTCCAATTCGTTTAGCGACGATAAATTGAGAATTTTTTTCACTTTAACTCGCCTTCCCTAATAGCAAGTTAGAGATCAACGCAACTGCCATCAATTTGTCGTTAGCAACGACAAGTTGGGTTGTTTAAAAAATCAATCTTATGTGGTATTGACTACCCAATTTATCTTTAGTAACGACAAATTGAGAACTACAAAGTCATATCTATTTTTTTTTGTTAAATTTGTAAAATTTAAAAAAAAAAAAAACCCCAATTCGTCATTCTCTTGTTCCATTTTTAGAGGAAGTTTGCGTGACAATTTAGGTGACCGATAGAGTCGTTGATTGACTGCAATACAACTTTGTGACAGCTAATCAATAATCCAAATTAAATGATAAAGTAACTGATTATTCCATGTGATCCACTTCCAAATTTGCGTGTGAAAGTGGTGATGCGTCTTTATGTCTGCTTAGCTTATGATGATACCAATTTCACATGCATTTGCAATACAATAACATGCATGATATATAAAAAATTTTTATGGTTCATTTTATATCTATTTTATAAAATTAGAAAGTATTAATTATTTTTTATAATTTTATTCTTATTTAATATTAATTTTTAAGATAAAATTAACGAAAAAAAAGTAAATATGAATAACTAATTAGTAAGGATATTTTAACTTTTTTATCCTATATTTTTTAAAATTTAAAATAAACTAATCATTATTTATGTATCTTATTTAATATTTTGAATGATTCTATTGCGTTAACCAATTTTTAAAATATGGTCAAAACTTTAAATTGGTCCTTTATGTTGTCACCAAGTTTCATATTGGTCCTTTATGTTTCAAAAAGTTTAAATTGGTCATTTATGTTTGCAAAAAGTTCCAACTTGGTCCTTCGTCCAAGTCTGTTCATTTCTTCCGTTAAGTGCTGACGTGCATGCTGAGGTGGACATATCATCTCTACTACGTGCCATTTAACTGATATGTCATGCCACGTATCGCCACGTCATTGTCACGTCATCATCTACTATCATATGTGATGACGTGGTGCTGGTGTGGCAATGACGTGGCATGATACGTCATTTGATGGACACGTCAGTACGTCACATAAGCACTTAACTTAAGAAATTGACAAAGTGGACGGAAGGACTAATTTAAACTTTTTGAAACATAAAGGACAATATGAAACTTGGTGACAACATAAGGGACCAATTTGGGTTAAAATATTTACTACTAGATTTTCCAATACAAATGTTAACCAAACTACATGATCACAAGATCTTGACTTGATACAAAAATTCTATTAGATGTAAATTCATCAAGATCTTGGTTATTCTTCGACCTTGGAGAGAAATTTTAGCTTTCATATCTGCAACCTCTCTCTCATAATTGCTAATTCTCTCTTCAAGATATGACATTAAACTTTGTTTCTCTCTCTCTCCCAGCCTTCTTTTCTTATTTTTGGTAACAGAATCCAGAATTTGTGCAATGCAATTCAGCTTCCTTTGTGAAGTCTCTTCCATTTGGTTTTACTTGTGATTTCTTGTCTTCACCTTCTCTTTTCCTTTTCAAGCTACTACCCTCCTTTAGTATTGAATTCTCGTGCTTCTTCTTCCCCTTTCCTTCTGAATCGTTTTTGAGTCTATCTGAACTCTCTAATGATCTTTTCTGAGGCCTAGTAAGCTTTCTGGGTTCTTCTTTTTGACCCAGAACAAATTGTTTCCACCACTTCAAGTACCTCTCAGAAACCTCAGCTTCAAATCTCCTTGGTGGAATGTATAACTCGAAATTGCTTATATTCTCATCGTAATGATTCCCAGCAATCTCACTGAAACGACCTACATGACTGGGAATATCTTGATCCATTCCAAATTGCATAGAAACTCTATGTGGGAGATATTGTCATACAGTGTCAAGTCCAACCAGCTCAGAGACCCTCAAGCACCTAGCAAACACGAAATCTTCATCCGAAACCGGACCATCTGGCAAAATCACTTCTTTGTCTGGGTAAAACTTGGGAAGATCCTAGTTTCTAATGGCATTATTGCAATAAGGCCTCCATTTAAAAACCTCTGCAGAAGAATCCAAAGCCAATTTCACATTGTCTATCGTCTTCAAGACTCCAAGTTGCCCCATCTAGCCAATCTTGGCTCTCATTTTTAAGCTCATTGGGTTGTGGCCTCAATCCTGGAAATCTCTCCCATACCCAAATCTGAACAAGAAGAAAAGGTGACCTTATTATAGTGGGATTCAGGTCATGAACATCATTTTCATTCTTAGACAAAGCACAGATATTTTCTTTCATCATCTTAAATCTCTATAGATACCAGCAAGAACTGCTGGTGCCAGAGCAATTCTAGACCCTCTAGCAAGTTTAATTGCAATATGGATAACATCTTCATGAGCTGTGTTATTGAATGGAAAAACAAAAGTGGAGAGCCAATATACTAAGAAAGCTTCATGCTCTAACTCATTTCCAGAGTTCATAAATTTCTTCTTCCAGTCAGATAAAGAGGGCTTTTTGGATTTGTCCTATTAAGTTCTAATCTATCCTTATGCAATTTTTCTTCTGTATCTTTCAATTCTACTTCTTGAATCTGAACAGAATCCCCCAAAACAGAGAAACCCCCCAAAACAATCATGTCCTCCAATGTGAGTGTTGCCTCACCCCAAGGAAAGATGAAACTCTGGGTCTCAAACACCATTTTTCTGCAATTTCATGCAACAAATAATTCCTCTTGTCTCTTATGATTCTGTAAGTGGAACCCAAGATTACTTCAAGAATCCCAGCTTTTTCCCATGTAGGTTTGTGAAGGGTGATCATGAGGTCCACCCAAGATTTCCAGCTCTCTAGATTGGTTTTCCAACCTAGAATGATACCTTCAAGCGGCATTTTTGGGACTCAAAAGGAGATGGGAGAAGAAGAAGAACAAGAACAAGAAGTTGGCTTATGGAGAAAGTTTTGATCAATGGAGGAGAAAACAGCACAAGGTGGGAGAAAATGGGATGTTCTATAATTGGGGATTTCACCATTTGGTGAAACCATGAGCTCTTTTCTCACTCTTCTCACAAGGGTATCTGATGAATCCTCCATTGATGAAGGTAAAGGTGTTTTCTTGGAGTGTTTTTGTGAATTGTGAATGCAAAAGCATTAACTTTTACAAAGGAGTGTGGTTGAGTAAAAAGTATTCATAGTAGCAAGTCTCATAGGTTCGATCCTTACCTTGTTTTGGATATGGATCGGAGTAGTTTTAAATCTTTAAGCCATTTCTCTTATCCTTCGGAATGCCTAAAATCACTGTGTTTGAAGGGAGATACCTGGTTCAAACCAAAAAAAGGCATGACCTTTTGAGATCAACAATACTCAAAATTTCATAAAGAGAAGATCACATTTTAACGACGAAGGAATTCCAACAGGAAACTTAAGGAAAAAGAAAGAGCGTTACCTTTTGATGTTGTCTTCACTCCTTTCAGCAACATTTCTACCATCTGGGTTAGTGGGGGAAGATGAAGAAGAGTGCGTGATTTTGCTGAGTTTTGAAGTTGCAGAGAAAGAAAAGAAAAATCTAGAATGAAGAAGTGGAAGAATAGGAGACGTTTGGATTATAGATTGAATTGAAGAGTTTGCAAAGGGAAGCTGTGAAATGATCATTGATGATCTATCTATTTATTAACACATTATCCTCTAAGGTGATGATAGTGGAATTTGAAAGGAAACGAGAAAGGAATGAGTGGGGTTGATTGGGTTTTATCTATATTTTTTATTTTCATTAACTTCTTAAATATATATATTATATATATATTATATATATAATGTCTATATTTTTTAAATTATATATATATATATATATATATATATATATATAATTTAAGAAGTTAATGAAAATAAAAATATAGATAAAACCCAATCAACCCCACTCATTCCTTTCTCGTTTCCTTTCAAATTCCACTATCATCACCTTAGAGGATAATGTGTTAATAAATAGATAGATCATCAATGATCATTTCACAGCTTCCCTTTGCAAACTCTTCAATTCAATCTATAATCCAAACGTCCTATTCTTCCTCACTTCTTCATTCTAGATTTTTCTTTTCTTTCTCTGCAACTTCAAAACTCAGCAAAATCACGCACTCTTGCTTCATCTTCCCCCACTAACCCAGATGGTAGAAATGTTGCTGAAAGGAGTGAAGACAACATCAAAAGGTAACGCTCTTTCTTTTTCCTTAAGTTTCCTGTTGGAATTCCTTCGTCGTTAAAATGTGATCTTCTCTTTATGAAATTTTGAGTATTGTTGATCTCAAAAGGTCATGCCTTTTTTTTGGTTTGAACCAGGTATCTCCCTTCAACACAGTGATTTTAGGCATTCCGAAGGATAAGAGAAATGGCTTAAAGATTTAAAACTACTCCGATCCATATCCAAAACAAGGTAAGGATCGAACCTATGAGACTTGCTACTATGATACTTTTTACTCAACCACACTCCTTTGTAAAAGTTAATGCTTTTGCATTCACAATTCACAAAAACACTCCAAGAAAACACCTTTACCTTCATCAATGGAGGATTCATCAGATACCCTTGTGAGAAGAGTGAGAAAAGAGCTCATGGTTTCACCAAATGGTGAAATCCCCAATTATAGAACCCATTTTCTCCCACCTTGTGCTGTTTTCTCCTCCATTGATCAAAACTTTCTCCATAAGCCAACTTCTTGTTCTTGTTCTTCTTCTTCTCCATCTCCTTTTGAGTCCCAAAAATGCCGCTTGAAGTATCTCATTCGGTTGGAAAACCAATCTAGAGATGGAAATCTTGGGTGGACCTCATGATCACCTTCACAAACCTACATGGGAAAAAGCTGGGATTCTTGAAGTAATCTTGGGTTCCACTTACAGAATCATAAGAGACAAGAGGAATTATTTGTTGCATGAAATTGCAGAAAAATGGTGTTCTGAGACCCAGAGTTTCATCTTTCCTTGGGGTGAGGCAACACTCACATTGGAGGACATGATTGTTTTGGGGGGTTTCTCTGTTTTGGGGATTCTGTTCAGATTCAAGAAGTAGAATTGAAAGATACAGAAGAAAAATTGCATAAGGATAGATTAGAACTTAATAGGACAAAATCCAAAAAGCCCTCTTTATCTGACTGGAAGAAGAAATTTATGAACTCTGGAAATGAGTTAGAGCATGAAGCTTTCTTAGTATATTGGCTCTCCACTTTTGTTTTTCCATTCAATAACACAGCTATGAAGATGTTATCCCATATTGCAATTAAACTTGCTAGAGGGTCTAGAATTGCTCTGGCACCAGCAGTTCTTGCTGGTATCTATAGAGATTTAAAGATGATGAAAGAAAATATCTGTGCTTTGTCTAAGAATGAAAATGATGTTCATGACCTGAATCCCACTATAATAAGGTCACCTTTTCTTCTTGTTCAGATTTGGGTATGGGAGAGATTTCCAGGATTGAGGCCACAACCCAATGAGCTTAAAAATGGAGAGCCAAGATTGGCTAGATGGGGCAACTTGGGATCTTGAAGACGATAGACAATGTGAAATTGGCTTTGGATTCTTCTGCAGAGGTTTTAAATGGAGGCCTTATTGCAATAATGCCATTAGAAACTGGGATCTTCCCAAGTTTTACCCAGACAAAGAAGTGATTTTGCCAGATGGTCCGGTTTCGGATGAAGATTTCGTGTTGCTAGGTGCTTGAGGGTCTCTGAGCTGGTTGGACTTGACACTGTATCGACAATATCTCCCACATAGAGTTTCTATGCAATTTGGAATGGATCAAGATATTCCCAGTCATGTAGGTCGTTTCAGTGAGATTGCTGGGAATCATTACGATGAGAATATAAGCAATTTCGAGTTATACATTCCACCAAGGAGATTTGAAGCTGAGGTTTCTGAGAGGTACTTGAAGTGGTGGAAACAATTTGTTCTGGGTCAAAAAGAAGAACCCAGAAGCTTACTAGGCCTCAGAAAAGATCATTAGAGAGTTCAGATAGACTCAAAAACGATTCAGAAGGAAAGGGGAAGAAGAAGCACGAGAATTCAATACTAAAGGAGGGTAGTAGCTTGAAAAGGAAAAGAGAAGGTGAAAAAAGACAAGAAATCACAAGTAAAACCAAATGGAAGAGACTTCACAAAGGAAGCTGAATTGCATTGCACAAATTCTGGATTCTGTTACCAAAAATAAGAAAAGAAGGCTGGGAGAGAGAGAGAAAGAAAGTTTAATGTCATATCTTGAAGAGAGAATTAGCAATTATGAGAGAGAGGTTGCAGATATGAAAGCTAAAATTTCTCTCCAAGGTCGAAGAATAACCAAGATCTTGATGAATTTACATCTAATAGAATTTTTGTATCAAGTCAAGATCTTGTGATCATGTAGTTTGGTTAACATTTGTATTGGAAAATCTAGTAGTAAATATTTTAACCCCAAATTGGTCCCTTATGTTGTCACCAAGTTTCATATTGTTCCTTTATGTTTCAAAAAGTTTAAATTAGTCCTTCCGTCCACTTCTGTCAATTTCTTAAGTTAAGTGCTTATGTGACGTACTGATGTGTCCATCTAAGATGACGTATCATGCCACGTCATTGCCACACCCACCACGTCATCACATATGATAGTAGATGATGACGTGACAATGACGTGGCGATACCGTGGCATGACATATCAGTTTAAATGGACACGTAGTAGAGATGATATGTCACCTCAGCATGTCACGTCAGCACTTAACGGAAGAAATGAACAGACTTGGACGAAGGACCAAGTTGGAACTTTTTGCAAACATAATGACCAATTTAAACTTTTTGAAACATAAAGGACCAATATGAAACTTGGTGACAACATAAAGGACCAATTTAAAGTTTTGACCATATTTTAAAAATGGTTAACGCAATAGAATCATTCAAAATATTAAATAAGATACATAAATAATGATTAGTTTATTTTAAATTTTAAAAAATATAGGATAAAAAAGTTAAAATATCCTTACTAATTAGTTATTCATATTACTTTTTTTTCATTAATTTTATCTTAAAAATTAATATTAAATAAGAATAAAATTATAAAAAAATAATTAATACTTTCTAATTTTAAAATAAGATATAAAATGAACCATAAAAATTTTTATATATCATGCAT
>JAAIUW010000135.1:0-70013 GCA_014851425.1 Senna tora | reverse complement strand
GTGTTCCGAAACTTGATATTTTCTTTTTAATCATTTTTGTCGGTGAGTGTTTCAAAAACATTATTTCATCAGTTTTCGCTAATGAGTGTTTCGAAAACATGATTACTTGTTAATTAGTTTTCGCCATTGAGTGTTTCGAAAACTTGATATTCATTAGTTTCGTCGGTGAGTGTTTCAAAACTTGATATTCATTAGTTTTCGCCAATGAGTGTTTCAAAAACTTGAGCTTCTTGTTAATCAGTTTTCGCCGATGAGTGTTTCGAAAACTTGATATTCATCAGTTTTCACCAGTGAGTGTTTCAGAACCTTGATATTCTACAGTTTTCGCCAATGAGTGTTCCGAAAACTTGATTTTCTTGTTAATCAGTTTTTGCCGGTGAGTGTTTCGAAAACTTGATATTCATTAGTTTTCACCGATGAGTGTTTGAAAACTTGATATTCTTCAATTTTCGCCAATGAATGTTTCAAAAACATGATTTTGTTGTTAATTAGTTTTCGCCGATGAGTGTTCGAAAACTTGATATTCATCAGTTTTCACCAGTGAGTGTTTAAGAAATTTGATATTCATCAGTTTTCGCCAATGAGTGTTCCGAAAACTTGATTTTCTTGTTAATCAGTTTTTGCCGGTGAGTGTTTCGAAAACTTGATATTCATTAGTTTTCACCGGTAAGTGTTTCAAAAACTTGATATTCATCAATTTTCGCTAATGAGTGTTTCAAAAACATGATTTTGTTGTTAATCAGTTTTCGCCGAAGAGTGTTTCGAAAACTTGTTATTCATCAGTTTTTGCCGATGAGTGTTTCGAAAACTTGATATTCATTAGTTTTTGCCGATGAGTGTTTCGAAAACTTGATATTCATCAGTCTTAGCCAATGTGTGTTTCGAAAACTTGATTTTCTTGTTAATCAGTTTTCGCTGATGAGTGTTTCGAAAACTTGATATTCATCAGTATTTGCTGATTAGTGTTTCGGAAACTTGATATTCATCAGTTTTTACCACTGAGTGTTTCAAAAACTTGATTTTCTTGTTAATTAGTATTTGCCATTCAGTGTTTCAAAAATTTGATATTGATCAGTTTTCGCCGATGAGTGTTTCGAAAACTTGATATTCATCAACTTTCGCCGGTGAGTGTTTCGAAAACTTGATATTCATCAGTTTTCGCCAATGAGTGTTTCGAAAACTTAATTTTCTTGTTAATCAGTTTTCGCTGGTGAGTGTTTCGAAAACTTGATATTCATCAGTTTTCGCCGATGAGTGTTTCGGAAACTTGATATTCATCAATTTTCGCCAATGAGTATTTCGATAACTTGATTTTCTTGTTAATCAGTTTTCGCCGTTGAGTGTTTCAAAAATTTGATATTGATCTTTTTTCGCCAATGAGTGTTTCGAAAACTTGATATTCATTAGTTTTCGCCAGTCAGTGTTTCAAAAACTTGATTTTCTTGTTAATCAGATTTCGCCGATGAGTGTTTCGAAAACTTGATATTCATCAGTTTTCGCCGATGAGTGTTTCGAAAACTTGTTATTCATCAGTTTTTGCCGATGACTGTTTCGAAAACTTGATATTCATTAGTTTTTGTTGGTAAGTGGTCCGAAAACTTGATATTCATCAGCTTTCGCCGATTAGTGTTTCGGAAACTTGAAATTTATCAAATTTCGCCATTGAGTGTTTTGAAAACTTGATTTTCTTGTTAATCAGTTTTCGCCATTGAGTGTTTCGAAAACTTGATATTGATCAGTTTTTGCCGATGAGTGTTTCGAAAACTTGATATTCATGAGTTTTCGCCGGTGAGTGTTTCAAAAACATGATATTCATCAGTTTTCGCTAATGAGTGTTTCAAAAACTTGATTTTCTTGTTAATCAGTTTTCGCCGATGAGTTTTTCGAAAACTTGATATTCATAGGTTTTTGCCGATGAGTGTTTCGAAAACTTGATATTCATCAGTTTTCGCCGATGAGTGTTTCGAAAACGTGATATTCATCAGTTTTCTCCGGTGAGTGTTTCGGAAACTTCATATTCATCAGTTTTCGCCAGTGAGTGTTTCGAAAACTTGATTTTCTTGTCAATCAATTTTCGCCGATGAGTGTTTCGAAAACATATTATTCATCAGTTTTCGCCGATTAATGTTTCGTAAACTTGGTATTTATCAGCTTTCGGCAATGAGTGTTTCGAAAACTTTATCTTCATTCGTTTTCATCGGTGAGTGTTTCAAAAACTTGATATTCATCAGTTTTTGCCAATGAGTTTTCCGAAAACTTGATTTTCTTGTTAATCAGTTTTTGCCGGTGAGTGTTTCAAAAACTTGATATTCATTAGTTTTCGCCGGTGGGTGTTTCGAAAACTTGATATTCATCAATTTTCGCCAATGAGTGTTTCAAAAACTTGATTTTCTGGTTAATCAGTTTTCGCCGATGAGTGTTACGAAAACTTGTTATTCATCAGTTTTTGTCGATGAGTGTTTTGAAAGCTTGATATTCATCAGTTTCCGCCATTGAGTATTTCGAAAACTTGATTTTCTTGTTAATCAGTTTTCGCCATTGAGTGTTTCGAAAACTTGATATTCATCAGTTTTCGCCAATGAGTGTTTCGAAAACTTGATATTCATCAGTTTTCGCCAATTAGTGTTTCAAAAACTTGATATTCTTCAGTGTTTGCCAATGAGTATTTCGAAAACTTGATTTTCTTGTTAATCAGTTTTCGCCGATGAGTGTTTCGAAAACTTGATATTCATCAGTTTTTGCCAATGAGTGTTTCGAAAACTTGATATTCATCTAAATTCCCCAATGAGTGTTTCGCAAACTTGGTCTTCTTGTTAATCATTTTTCGCCATTGAGTGTTTCGAAAACTTGATATTGATCAGTTTTCGCCAATGAGTATTTCGAAAACTTGATATTCATTAGTTTTTGCAAGTGAGTGTTTCGAAAACTTGATATTTATCAGTTTTCACCAAAGAGTGCTTCATAAACATGATTTTCTTGATAATCAGTTTTCGCTGATGAGTGTTTCGAAAACTTGTTATTCATCAGTTTTTACCGATGAGTGTTTCGAAAACTTGATATTCATCAGTTTTCGCCGGTGATTGTTTCGAAAACTTGATATTCATCAGTTTTCGCCGGTGATTGTTTCGGAAACATGATATTCATCAATTTTCGCCAATGAGTGTTTCGAAAAGTTGATTTTCTTGTCAAACAGTTTTCGCCGATGAGTGTTTCGAAAACTTGTTATTCATCAGTTTTCAACGATTAGTGATTCAGAAACTTGATATTCATCAGTTTTTGCCAATGAGTGTTTCGAAAACTCGATTTTCTTGTTAATCAGTTTTCGCCATTGAGTGTTTTGAAAACTTTATATCGATAAGTTTTCACCGGTGTGTGTTTCGAAAATATAATTTTCGTTAGTTTTTGCCTGTGAATGTTTCTAAAACATGATATTCAACAGTTTTCGCCAACGAGTTCTTCCAAAAATTGATTTTCTTGTTAATCAGTTTTCGGCGATGAGTGTTTCGAAAACTTGATATTTATCAGTTTTCGCCGGTGAGTGTTTTAGAAAGTTGATATTCATCAGTTTTCGCCAATGAGTGTTCCGAAAACTTGATTTTCTTTTTAATCAGTTTTTGTCGGTGAGTGTTTCAAAAACATGATATTCATCAGTTTTCGCTAATGAGTGTTTCGAAAACATGATTTACTTGTTAATTAGTTTTCGCCATTGAGTGTTTCGAAAACTTGATATTCATTAGTTTTCGTCGGTGAGTGTTTCAAAAACTTGATATTCATTAGTTTTCGCCAATGAGTGTTTCAAAAACTTGAGCTTCTTGTTAATCAGTTTTCGCCGATGAGTGTTTCGAAAACTTGATATTCATCAGTTTTCACCAGTGAGTGTTTCAGAACCTTGATATTCTTCAGTTTTCGCCAATGAGTGTTTCGAAAACTTGATTTTCTTGTTAATCAGTTTTTGCCGGTGAGTGTTTCGAAAACTTGATATTCATTAGTTTTCACCGATGAGTGTTTGAAAACTTGATATTCTTCAATTTTCGCCAATGAATGTTTCAAAAACATGATTTTGTTGTTAATTAGTTTTCGCCGATGAGTGTTTCGAAAACTTGATATTCATCAGTTTTCACCAGTGAGTGTTTAAGAAATTTGATATTCATCAGTTTTCGCCAATGAGTGTTTCGAAAACTTGATTTTCTTGTTAATCAATTTTCGCCGGTGAGTGTTTTGAAAACATGATATTCATTAGTTTTCACCGATAAGTGTTTCGTAAACTTGATATTCATCAATTTTCGTCAGTGAATGTTTCGAAAACTTGATTTTCTTGTTAATCAGTTTTTGCCGATGAGTGTTTCGAAAACTTGTTACTCATCATTTTTTGTCGATGTGTGTTTCGAAAACTTGATATTCTTTAGTTTTCGCTGGTGAGGGTTTCGAAAACTTGATATTCATCAGTTTTCGCCAATGAGTGTTTCGAAAACTTGATTTTCTTGTTAATTAGTTTTCGCCGATGAGTGTTTCGAAAACTTGTAATTCATCAGTTTTCGCCGATTAGTGATTCAAAAACTTGATATTCATCAGTTTTCGCCAATGAGTGTTTCGATATCTTAATTTTCTTGTTAATTAGTTTTCGCCATTGAGTGTTTTGAAAACTTTATATTGATCAGTTTTCGCCGATGAGTGTTTCGAAAACTTAAAATTCATCAATTTTCGCCGGTGAGTGTTTCGGAAACTTGATAGTCATCAATTTTCGCCAATGAGTATTTTGAAAACTTGATATTCTTATTACTCTGTTTTCGCCGATGAGTGTTTCGAAAAGTTGATATTCTTCAATTTTCGCTGATTACTGTTTCGAAACCATGATATTCATCAAATTTCGCCAACGCGTGTGTCGAAAACTTGATTTTGTTGTTAATCAGTTTTCGCCATTGAGTGTTTCGAAAACTTGATATTGATCAGTTTTCACCGATGAGTGTTTCGAAAACTTGATATTCATATGTTTTCGTCGGTGAGTGTTTCGAAAACTTGATATTGATCAGTTTTCGCCAATGAGTGTTTCGAAAACTTGATTTTCTTGTTAATGAGTTTTCGCCGATGTGTGTTTCAAAAACTTGATATTGATCAGTTTTCGCCAATGAGTGTTTTGAAAACTTGATATTAATAAGTTTTCGCCGATAAGTGTTTCAAAAACTTGATATTCATAAGTTTTCGCCGATTAGTGTTTCGAGAACTAGATATTCATTACTTTTTGGCAATGAGTGTCTCAAAATCTTGATTTTCTTGTTAATTAGTTTTCGCCGATGAGTGTTTCGGAAACATGTTATTCATCAGTTTTCATCGATTAGTGTTTCAAAAACTTGATATTCATCAGCTTTCGCCAATGAGTGTTTCGAAAACTTGATATTCTTGTTAATCAGTTTTCGCCAATGAGTGTTTCAAAAACTTGATATTCATTAGTTTTTACCAGTGAGTGTTTTGAAAACTTGATATTCATTAGTTTTTGCCGGTGAGTGTTTCAAAAACTTGATATTCATTAGTTTTCGCCGATGAGTGTTTTAAAAACTTGATTTTCTTGTTAATCAATTTTTATCAATGAGTGTTTTAAAAACTTGATATTCATCAATTCGTCGTAGTGTTCATTGATGACATTATGATTTACTCTCGGAGTGAAGAAGAGCATGAAGAACTTCTTGCATTGGTATTGCAAGTACTACTAGAGAAACAGCTGTACGCCAAAATAGAGAAATGCGAGTTTTGGTTAGAAGAAGTGAAGATTTTAGGGCATGTGATCAATAGGCAAGGCGTAGCTGTTGACCCTAGTGAGACGGAGACCGTTAGGAACTGGGAGAGACCCCAAACTGTAACCGAAATTAGAAGCGTTTTGGGTTTAGCTGGGTACTATAGGATATTCATTAAGCGATTTTCGGAGATAGCCCTCCCTATGACTATATTGACCCGAAAGATGTCACCTTCCAAATGGTCGGCAGAGTGCGAAGAAACCTTTCAAGCACTGAAGGAATGGTCGACCACACCTCCTGTGCTCACCATACCTGACCCATCGGAGCCTTTGAGGTATACACTGATGCCTCAAGGAAAGGACTTGGCTGTGTGCTTATGCAAATAGGCAAGTGGTGCTGTATGCCTCACGACAACTTAAGCCAAATAAAGAGAACTACCCGACACATGACATAGAACTAGCGGCCGTAATGTTTATAGTGAAAATTTGGAGACTCCTACTATTCGGAGCTAGGTTTACCATTTTCTGTGACCATAAGAGCCTTAAGTATCTTTTTGATCAGAAGGAGTTGAATATGAGACAGAGGAGGTGGGTAGATTTATTAAAGGATTATGACTTCGAACTTAAGTACCACCCGGGGAAAGCCAATGTAGTTGCCGATGCCTTGAGTAGGAAATCGATTTAGGTAGCTCACTTAATGGTCGAAGAGATGAAAATGATTGAGAAATTTAGAGACCTAGGCTTGAATACTGTGTTGGCTAAAGTAAAGTTAGAGATGAGTGAGTTTAGGATTGAGTGTGACCTACGGGCTCAGATCAAGGAAGCCCAAATTAAGGGTGAAACCCTATATGTCTTAAGAAAACAACCCGATTTTCACAAATCGCAGGATGGGGTACTGTTGTTTAGGGATAAGATGAGAGTCGCCCAACAAAGGCAAGAGAATTATGCCAATCAGAGGAGGAAACCATTGGAGTTCAATGAGGGAGACCATGTGTTCCTCAAGGTAACCCCAATAACAGGTATAGGGAGATCACTAAGAGCGCGTAAATTACATCCGCGATTCAAAGGTCCCTATCAGATTCTTAAGAGAATCGGTTTGGCGGCATATCAAATAGCCCTGCCCCCAAAGTTGTCCTACCTCCACAACGTATTCCATGTTTCTCAACTCCGTAAATACATTCCTAACCCTTCACATGTACTCAAAAACTGAGCTGGTAGAATTGAAGGAAAATCTAACTTACCCCTTAGTCCCTGTGAAGATTCTGGAGTTTGAAATCAGAAAACTTCGGAGTAAGACCGTTCCATTAGTCAAAGTGTTGTGGCAAGATGTTTCGACAAAGGAAATGACTTGGGAACGCGAAGAGGACATGAGACAACAGTATCCAGCATTATTTGCACGTACTTTACTTAAAATTTTGAGGGCAAAATTCCAATAAGGGGGGAGTATTGTAACATCCCAAAATAGAAACTCAACTTTGACCAAAAAGTCAAACTATTGACTTTTTCTAAACTATTCACTTTTGTGTTGACTTTTCTTTAACATGTTTGATTTGTTTATTTTTTAGTGTCTGAGTGTGTTTGCTTATGCTCTTGTTTGTAAATAAGTCTATGAAATCCTAACTAGAGGCCAAGAGACCCAAAAACCAGAGAAAAATGACCAGAGGAACCTTAACCCTAACGCTAGAGACTAAACCTAAAGGAAAAAGTTAGTTTTTAACCCTTTTCTTTAATGAGTTAAATAGGGTAGAAAAGGCCCATTTGACCCTAGAGAAATACCCTAAGAGACTCTAGAGATACCCTAAGACTTAGCTAAGGGACCCCAACCTCAAGAAAAGTCCTAAAAGGACACATTTTCTCCAGTAAAATTTCAGGACTAAAAAGAAAGAACTAAAAAATTGGAGCTTAAGCCCTTTAGCTTACTTAAGGCCTAAGGAAGCTCAATTTAGCCACTTAGAGACACCCTAAACTACCCTACAAAGTGTCAGCCATGAAATTAAATAAAAAAACAAACATAATTAGGTAGGTTACAGATTTTAAAAATGGAAACAAATAGGAAATTTATCACAAATAAATCCCTTTTAATGCTTTTAAACACTTGTAATGGAATCTACTATTTTTGAAAGCCAAGTAAATACCCAATTAAGGTGGTTATAACTGCCAGCCACTTAAGGAAAACCGAAAAGAAGAAGAAAGTGACCAGAAATAAGATTTAAATGCCAAGATCCATCACCTTATGACTCAAATTAAGCTACCCCTTAAACCTCACTCACTAACACACCTAAATTAAGCACTACTCGAGATTTACAAATAATTAGATCATCTAAACAGCACCTAAGCCACTGCCAGCAACACCTATGAGCTGTCCATGAAATAAGCAACCAGAATTGAGGGCTGGACACCTCACTTAACATGCAAATTCCATCATTAGCACCCACATGATCACAATTGCTATTTAAGGGAGAGGAAGTGAGGCTTTAGACACATTCAACAAACCATCTTTGAAACTGAGGGCTGGGAGGTGAGGAAGAGAGAAACCAGGAGCTGTGAGAGTGCAAGAGGAAGCTAAAGCTCGAGGCCTAGCAGCTGGAAAGCAAGCAGAAGGCCAGAAAACGCAGATACACACACAAACCAAGGAATCCACCATTCTTCAAGCTTAGCCCAATGTTTTCAGAGGCTCAAACCATACTTCTTTCTCTGGAAATCCAAGGTAACGTAGTGTTACCCTTCCTTCTCCATCCCTTAGCCAAGAGCATCCACCAGAAATGGTGGTATGAGCCTCTATGACTCAATTTCCCGAGGCTGCCACAGAATGCCCTGTTTGGGGCAGTGAAGGTTCCAGGAAGCATAACTCTTTCATCTTTTATCCAAATTGAGTGTGTGAGTAGTCATTAGAAAGATAAGAGAATGATATTTAAAAACCCCTCAATGCATGCATGATCAGAGGCTGCCGTACAGGGGTTCAGAGCCTCGAAAGTTTGTTGATTTTCTGCAAAAACCACTGTTTTTCTGATGTGAAATTACATGCTTGCTGTTTTGTTGTTTCCTGGCATTCTGGGTTGTAAACTAAGTCTGGATGGAATGATAGATGGTAATAGGACTAGGTGGAGTGGAAATCTTGCTTTAATTACCTATAGTGTTTCTGGTCCAGTAGTCGAAGTTTTTAACTGGAAATCTGAAATTTCCACAAAAGTGTGTGTTCATTTCTGTTTTGTTTCTCTTTGCTGTAAACCATCACTAAACTGTATTTCATTACTGTCCAGCTTGTGAATAATGTTTTGATAGCTTCTCTATGGTCTTAAGAACAATAGTTTTTCTTGTGTGAAGCATGAGGAATTAACCTTGTAAAGAAATAGAACACGATAGAGATTTTTGATGACCATTTGCTTGAATTCTTTTGAAAAATATCTTTAGACATGTTGTGTACTAGTGTATTTGTCTTCCCTCAGAAATCTTGCTGAGTTTTCAGTAACAAAACTATTGAAAAATTACTCATAGTACCCTATGCATGATTTGGAAGCCTATGTGAGAAAAATGGGTATCTCCCATGGAAATTGTTGAGTATGCTTCTTGCATTTAGATTATTGATTTGGATGGGAAGATAGTGTCATTTTCTGAAATAAGAAGGCTCCTAAACCACTGTCAAAATAGTAAAGAATCCTTTTCTTTTTAAGATTTCCTAAATGATTCAAGTAGGGAAGTGGGGGAGAGAATAAATTTTCTACTTCTTCTTGCTGTCAATCATATTGCTGAAGGTAGGAAAGATCTAAAACAGTAAAAGAAAGTGTCAATAATGAAAAGGAAAAACTGATAGGGTTCACATACTTTTAGAGTGGGTCTTAAGGCAAGCAAGCATGGAAAGAGACAGTTAAAGGCCTAGAACTTGGGTACTCAGGTTCTAAGAGGGTAGGCCTGTCCCCTTACCCTCTAAACCTCCTATGTACCCTCCCCAAGCAGAAAAAGAATTGAGTTGTGGTGTAGAAAATAGAAAAAAGTACAAAAAGAGGGAAAATGACAAAAGAGGAAAGACACTTGCAAAAATGGCAAATCTGCACTGATGTGGCTACACCCCCTTGCTGTGCAAGTCACAAGTGGCCTTATCTTTCTTAGGAGATACTAAAATAGGCTGGGCAGAGGTCAAAACAGAAAAGGAGATGTAACAGGGACTAAACTGAACTGTTTTTACTATTTTTACCCTTTTCACAAAATCTATGTGAACTGAGTAATTTGAGGTTGAATTGCTGTACTTTCTAGTCCTATGAGTTAGTGTGGTTCTCTGTATGGGCAGGGAAGGGGTCAAAGTGGCTTCTAACCCCATTTTATAACTCAACTTGATTTTCGGGAATTCCATGTATTTTGCTGCTAAAGTATGACCTCTGGGTGTTAGTTTTCTGTGAAAACTGCATGAGCATGTCACAAATAGCTTTTAGGTACTTGCTCCACTTTGGTCTTGGTTTGAAACAACCCAGAACAGAATTTCGGTCTTAATAGGGACTAAATTGCAAGAAAAACTTGAGAAAAGCTTAAAAGTCCTATTTCTAGCCAAATTCTGGTTCAATTCTGTTGGGATTTTCTAGGTGTGTGTAGCAGGTCCTAATTGACCATTTGGGTGACTAAGTGAAGTCTAAATACTTGAAATGTGCCTTGAATTTCTTTCTTTAAAGAATGTGACTCCTTTGAAAAGATTTGGGAATTTAAGGGTCCAAATCCAATTGTCTTTACTGGAAAATTGACAAAGGCTGTTGAGTAAGCATTAATGATGTTTGTGGTGAAATTTCATGACCTTTGGATGCTTGAATCAATAATTATGCCCGTTACTTGCTGTGTAAGTTATATTTGGCGTTGTGGTTTACTTATGTTTGATTTTGTTGACCAGTGGCTGAATTTAATGATTTTATCAGGCTATTTAAGTGTGTGGCATCCAAATCATGAAAATTAACTTTTGCATGCATCTGTGAACTGAAAATGCCTTGGAGGGCAGGCCTTTGAGCATGCATCTGTGTTTTGATGTGCATATGCCCCTGGAGGTGTAAAATGGTAAAATTGCCCTGGAGAGGCAGTATCTGTGTTTTGACGCCCTGGGATGTTAGGTAATTACCTGTTAGCCTTATTTAGGCAGGCTTTCCATAGTGCTAAATGGTAAGTCGGTATTGTCCTGTTTCATTAGATTGTTTTGAATTGATGGTAATGGTTTAACCAGTTGTAACAGGTCCTGGAGAGATTTGATGGTTGCATCTAGAGGTAAACATGAACCTTTTTGAAAAAGACTGGCATGGCTGAAAATTTCATATAGTGGTAAATATGCATGTTTTAAAAGTGAAAATGATTTTTCATCTATTTACAGCTTTCAGCATGGCCATATATCCCTAAATTTATATAAATGGAAATATCTTGTGATTGATGTATTGATCTCTCTCTGAAATGGAAATATCTTGTAATCGATGTGCATTTTGTTTAAATTATCTGTTGATTGGAAAGGAAGTATTTTTCTGTATTCTTAGGAATGCAGCTGAACCACTAATTAGTCTTTTATAAAACTGGTAATCTATGTTACTGGTATTTTATATCTCACTACGTTAGTGTGTTCAGATGCCCAGGTACATACTGTTGCTGGAGATTGAGGTAGAGCTCTTGGAGGTACCCCTTCTGGGATACTTCCAAATCCTGAAGGCAGTTAACATCCTTTTCTTCTTCCCTTCGTTTGAGAATGCCCCAGGGGCTTAGAAAGGGGTGATATGGACAACTAACAGGAGCTAACTCACATTTTGGTAGTGACTCTGATGTCACTCTAGTATAGGTTTAGTACTGACTATTTTGGGCCTGCGAGCCACTAACTTTAATACTTATGTCTGTAAATATGTATGTCTGTATGGATTATATGTTGTAGACTTAGGTTTGAACTGCTTACGTAATATGCGGAGGTATAGTACCTCATTTCCACTTAACCTTATTTGTATGTGTATTTTGGGAGAGCGCGAGAGTATCAAACATGTAACTTCTAGTTTCTTTGGTTAAAATAACCAACCGAGCGTAAGCGATCCTTGGGGGAAACACTTAACTTCATGAAGGGAAAAAGAAAAAAAAATAGACCGGGATTTTAAGAAGTTAAGTAAATAACCTAATTCCGCAACTAAAATCAATAAAGAAATTAGGATGTTACAAATGAGTGTTCCGAAAACATGAATTTCTTGTTAATCAGTTTTGGCTGGTGAGTGTTTCGAAAACTTGATATTCCTCAGTGTTCGCTAATGAGTGTTTCGAAAACTTGATTTTCTTGTTAATCAATTTTGGCCGATGAGTGTTTCAAAAACTTAATATTCATCAATTTTCGCCGATGAGTGTTTCAAAAACTTGATATTCATCAGTTTCGCCAATGAGTGTTTCGAAAACTTGATTTTCTTGTTAATTAGTTTACACCGATAAGTGGTTCGAAAACGTGATATTCATCAGTTTTTGCCGATGAGTGTTTTGAAAACTTGATATTCATCAGTTTTTGCCAATGACTGTTTCAAAAACTTGATTTTCTTGTTAATTAATTGTCGCCGATGAGTGTGTCGAAAACTTGATATTCATCAGTTTTCGTCGATGAGTGTTTCAAAAACTTGATATTCATTAGTTTTCGCCAATGAGTGTTTCGAAAACTTGATATTCTTGTTAGTCAGTTTTCGCCGATGAGTGTTTCGAAAACTTGATATTCATCAGTTTTTACCAATGAGTGCTTCGAAAACTGGATTTTCTTGTTATTCAATTTTCACCAATGAGTCTTTTAAAAACTTGATATTCATCTGTTTTCGGCGATTAGTGTTTCGGAAACTTTATATTCATCAGTTTTCGCCGATTAGTGTTTCGAAATCTTGATATTCATTAGTTTTCGAGAATGAGTATTTTGAAAACTTGATTTTCTTGTTAATTCAGCCTTCGCCGATGAGTGTTTCGAAACTTGATATTCACCAGTTTTCGTCGGTGAATGTTTCAGAAACTTGATATTCATCAGTTTTCACCAATGAGTGTTCCGAAAACTTGATTTTCATGTTAATCAGTTTTTGCCGGTTAGTGTTTCGAAAACTTGATATTCATCAGTTTTCGCTAATGAGTGTTTCGAAAACTTGATATTCATTATTTTTCGCCAATGAGTGTTTCGAAAACTTGATTTTCTTTTTAATCAGTTTTCGCTGATGAGTGTTTCGAACACTTGATATTCTTCAGTTTTCGCCGATGAGTGTTTTGGAAACTTGATATTCATTAGTTTTCGCCAATGAGTGTTTCGAATACTTGATTTTCTTGTTAATCAGTTTTCGCTGGTGAGTGTTTCGAAAACTTGATAGTCATCAGTTTTCGCCGATGAGTGTTTCCGAAACTTGAGATTCATTAGTTTTCGTTGATTAGTGTTTTGGAAACTTGATATTCATCAGTTTTTGCCAATGAGTGTTTCGAAAACTTGATTTTCTTGTTAATCAGTTTTCGTCGGTGAGTGTTTCGAAAACTTGATATTCATCAATTTTCTCCAATGAGTGTTTCGAAAACTTAAATTTCTTGTTAATCAGTTTTCGCCGATGAGTGTTTCGAAAACTTGATATTTATCAGTTTTCGCCAATGATTGTTTCGAACACATGATATTCTTTTTAATCAGTTTTCATCGATGAGTTTTTCGAAAACTTGATATTCATCAGTTTTCGCCGATGAGTGTTTCGAAAACTTCATATTCATTAGTTTTCACCAGTGAGTGTTTCAAAAACTTGACATTCATCAGTTTTCGCCGGTGAGTGTTTCAAAAACTTGATATTCATTAGTTTTCGCCGGTGAGGGTTCCGAAAACTTGATAATCATCTGTTTTCACCAATGAGTGTTTCGAAAACTTGATTTTCTTGTTAATCAGCTTTCGCCATTGAGTGTTTTGAAAACTTGATATTCATTTGTTTTCACCAATGAGTGTTTCGAAAACTTGGTTTTGTTGTTAATAAAAATTTGCCGGTGATTGTTTCGAAAATTTGATATTCATCAGTTTTCGCGAATGAGTGTTTCGAAAACTTGATTTTCTTGTTAATCAGTTTTCACCGATGAGTGCTTCGAAAACTTGATATTCATCAGTTTTCGCCAATGAGTGTTTGGAAAACTTGATTTTCTTGTCAATCGAATTTCGCCGGTGAGTGTTTTGAAAACTTTATATTCATCAGTTTTCACCAATGAGTGTTTCGAAAACTTAATTTTCTTGTTAATCAGTTTTCGCCGATGAGTGTTTCAAAAAGTTGATATTCATTAGTTTTGTCGATGAGTGTTTTGAAAGCTTGATATTCATTGGGTTCCGCCATTGAGTGTTTCGAAAACTTGATTTTCTTGTTAATCAGTTTTTGCCAATGAGTGCTTCGAAAACTTGATATTCATCAGTTTTAGCCGGTGAGTGTTTCAAAAACTTGATATTCATCAGTTCTTGCCGGTGAGTGTTTCGAAAACTTGATATTCATCAGTTTTCGCCAATGAGTGTTTCGAAAATTTGATTTTCTTGAAAATCAGTTTTTGCTGATGAGTGTTCTGAAAACTTGATATTCATTAGTTTACACCAATGAGTGTTTCGAAAACTTGATTTATTGTTAATCAGTTTTTGCCGATGAGTGTTTCAAAAAGTTGATATTCATCAGTTTTGTCGATGAGTGTTTCGAAAACTTGATATTCATTAGTTTTCGCCAATGAGTGTTTCGGAAACTTGTTTTTCTTGTTAATCAGTTTTCCCCAAAGAGTGTTTGGAAAACTTGATATTGATCAGTTTTCGCTATTGAGTGTTTCGAAAACTTGATATTCATTAGTTTTCGCCGGTGAGTGTTTCAAAAACTTGATTTTCATTAGATTTCGCCAGTGAGTGTTTCGTAAACTTCATATTTATAAGTTTTTGCCTATGAGTGTTTCGAAAACTTGATTTTCTTGTTAATCAGTTTTCGCCGACGAGTGTTTCGAAAACATGATATTCATCAATTTTCGTCAGTGAATGTTTCGAAAACTACATTTTCTTGTTCGTCAATTTTCGCCGATGAGTGTTTCGAAAACTTGATATTCTTGTTAATCAGATTTCGCCAATGAGTGTTTCGAAAACTTGATTTTCTTGTTAATCAGTTTTAACCAATGAGTGTTTCGAAAACTTGATATTCATCAGTTTTTGCCAATGAGTGTTTCGAAAAGTTGATTTTCTTGTTAATAATATTTCTCCGATGAGTGTTTCGAAAACTTGATTTTCTTGTTAATCCGTTTTAACCAATGAGTGTTTCGAAAACTTGATATTCATCAGTTTTCGCCATTAAGTGTTTCAAAAACTTGATTTTCTTGTTAATCAAATTTTGAGGACGAGTGTTTCGAAATCTTGATATTCATCAGTTTTCGCCAGTGAGTATTTCAAAAACTTGATATTCATCAGTTTTCGTCGTTGAGTGTTTCGAAAACTTGATATTCATCAGTTTTCGCCAATAAGTGTTTCGAAAACTTGATTTTCTTGTTAATAAAATTTCGACGATGAGTGTGTTTTGAAAACTTGATATTCATCAGTTTTCGCCGGTGAGTGTTTCGAAAACTTTATATTCATCAGTTTTTGCCGTTGAGTGTTTCGAAAACTTGATATTCATCAGTTTTCGCCAATGAGTCTTTCGGAAATTTGGGTCCTGTTTGATAACTATTTTTGTTTTGTGTTTTTAAAAATAGTTTTTAAAACACTTTTCAAAAACAAGTTTTGAGAACAAAAACAAAAAAAAACCTTGTTTGGTTAATTTGTTTTAAAAATAGTTTTTAAAAAGAAAAGAATCAAAAATTTGTTTGATAAAATTATTCTCAAAAATAAGTTTTAATTAAAAACAATAAAACAATAAAATTTATTTGATTTTTTCTATATAGATTTTTTTGCTCATTATTTTTGTTACATGATAAAATAATTATTTACATAGTTTTTATAAATAAGTTTTAATATTTATATGTTCTGAAAAAATAATATAATAATAATTTCATATAAAATAAACATTAAAAGATAAATTTTGAATTTGATTGACAATAATTGAACAAAGTTTGTGCAAATATAAGATGTATAACCAATACAAATTAATGTATGCTCATGTAGGATTGTAATAATGTTGCCACATCCGATTTGAAATATGATCACGTAGTGCCGCCATTTCCATTGCTCCTTCATCAAATAATCTTGACAAGTTTTCTGCATTGTAGCCTATGCTTTCCATACTTGTGTTTTCATTTGACCTCTCGACTTCTGTCATATCTGTATTCTCCCATTCTCTAAACAATCTATCACGTTGACCCCACTTACGGATGTAATTATGGATAGTACAACATGCTATCACTATAAAACGTTGTCTTGAGGGCTTTATGGTGGCATCAATTTTAAAACCGGGAATCTTGCCTTTAAAACTCCAAAACAACGCTCAATTGTCATTCTTAAAGAAGAATGTCCATAATTAAAAAGCTCTCTAGGACTTGTAGCTTGGCGACCTCTACCCCGATATTCTTGTGCATGATATCTTTCACCCCTATAAGGTGGAAGAAAACCTCCATTGCAAGGATATCCAGAGTCCATAAGATAGAATGATCCTAATTTAATGAGAAAGTATTAATTGAAATATATATACAACAAATAAAAAAACAATAACATGTCATTAATATATATATATATATATTAGCTTTATCAAATTAAATAATCTTTATCAAAAAAAATATATATATATATTAGTAAATACATACCTCTAGTAGGCCATGGGAAGTTTGCTTCAGGATTGGTGAGTGCATCTAACAAAACCTTTGCATCATGAGCACTACCTTCCCAACCAGAATACACATAAGTAAACATAATATTGAAGTCACATATACACAAAACGTTTTGTGTGACAACTGTTTTTCGTCCTCTGCATGATACTTATTTCTCAGCAGGAGCCCAAGCACTTATATGTGTGCAATCAATTGCACCTAAACAATTCTAATAGAAAGATAATATAATTAATTATAATAAATGGTATATATAATAACAATTATAAATTTAAAAACATTACAAAAACATAAAAACTTACATTAAACCAAGGAAAATATAATGGATTATGCTTAACATGGTCAGTCAACTCTGTAGATTCTTGTTTTATGAGCTCTTGCCCCATTCGGCATATTGCTCTTAACACTTCCTTAAAATAAAAAGAAATTGTTTGTGTGGAATGTTGGAAGCGATCAGCTACTACCCTTTGTCGAAGATTGTGGCCTATAATGTATAAAAATATTGCAACCTTTTCTTCCAACGTTACATTCCTTGACCCTTGTAAATAATTTTTTCTCTTTAATTCATCACATAAATTAATAAAGCATGATTTCTCCATTCGCAACAATTCATAACAAACAGTTCCAGATCCTTGTATGAGCTCATCCATAAATTGTTGCCCTGTAAGTTTGGATGTACGAACTGGAACCTTGTTAAGAAACTTACTTTCATACTCATATATCATATTGATCATGAGTAATTCTTCTAGTTCAGAGTCTTCTTCACTTGATTTTGATGAACTATTGTCTCTGTCCATTGTGCCTAAATAGAATATAAAGAATATAAAGAAAGTCAACATCAAAAGAATAAAATACTTAAAGATAGAAAATGAATACCATTAAGCCTATGCTATGCTCTGTATATACAATCTTGATATCTTATATCATAAACCATCATCATCTATATGCTATTTCTTGTTCTCAATTAAATTCTACTAAACAACTAGCATTAAAATTGGTCTTGATATCTTATATCTATACACTTTCTTAGAACTTGTAAAATAAAAATGATTGCAATTGTTAATTATGGCAAGATTCTTTGATCAAAATTCACAAGCAACTTGGCTATGTTTGGTTTGAATAGGATAGAAAATAACCCTGTACAAGGGCTTTGTGGAACTGTAAATTTACCAGTGAAACATCCCATTTCCCACTAATTAAATACCAAACTTAGTATATTAATAACTGCATGTACTCTATTAAGAATGTCGATGTTTCCTACTTCTTAGTTTGCTACCTATCATATCTTCCTCATTCCAACTTATGGTACTGTACTAGTTTTTCTAGTTTCTCATTTACAAAATTTTCTCTCTTAACGCCAGCATGTCTACTAATGTCTACAAAAGACAACGTTTTGCTTTTATTGCAATTTATTCTACAAGGGTAATGCTTTCCCTTGCTAAGGAGGTCACATCCAAGAGAAATAACCTTCATTACACTAAATTCTTCCTATCCACTTCTTCCACTATTATTCTCAATATAATTGAACCATGCCCTTTGCAGTAATAACATGTGGACAGTGAAAAGAAAAGAAAAGAAAAGAAGATTCTACTATTTCAATTTATGTCATACAAAACAGTTTCTAGTTATCTATAAGAATTACAATATTATTCTACTTACTACTAGTTAATTACCAAGGTTAGATAGTTAATTTCAATTACATTTTGAACGTGAATCATCGATATTGTGAAAGTGATTATTTATAATTTTAACTTGTTCAACCTCAATTAATTACTTAGCAACAAGCATGGAGTTTCAAGAAGCCACCACCAAGTAAGACAGTATTACTTCAAACCAACCATAAATGTGGGTTTCAATCGGATTATAGCAACAACTACCACCACCCACTAACTCATACCTTAAGCAGAAGATCAAATGATTCTGCACTATGAGAAGCCATAAAACTAGTGGTTCTTAATTAGTATATTATATAGTTTATCTTAAGTGCACGATAGAGACACAACAATGGAAAATGTCAAGGTTTTGTACATAGATGTTTACTTTGAAAATAATGGTAAACTGTTATTTTATTGTGGTTATACTTCTAAATTCTGCTCTATTCTATTCTACCCAGTTCTAAACAGAGAGAACAGAGATGAAGCATATTCTCATAGCAGAATAACATTTAGGCATGAAGCATTATAGTGCTTTGTCTTTCTAAAAAATAAAATCATATAAATGCACACCAGCTCTACGTTTCTCTCTCTCTATCTATGTGTCTCCCTACTCCCCAATCCGCACCTCTCTTTTCTTTATAGAACCAATCCCCACCTCTCTTGCTTATTCTACTTTATCGTCATCATCATCTTTTCTAAAATAAATAAATAACGCAGCGCAGAAACAGAGGAAAAAATGCAACGCAGCGCAAGATGGAGAAGAATTGAGTGTAAGGAAATAGGTAAAGTAAAGAATATTTCTGAACATAATCACACATACATAAACTGATTAAAACCATAGAAAAGGAAGGAGGTAGGTTCTCACCAGCAATCAGTTGAACCGGAGGATGACGATGAAGGAGACCGGCGAGGATGGAGATCGGACCGAGCTGAAGACGACGGAGCTATGCTATGGAGATGCGATGGATACAAGAGGAGAAGACGGCGCCAATTTGCAGCGATAGGTTTAGATTAGTGAAGATGAAAAAAATTACCACTTTGCAATTAATGAAAATAGTTTTTGAAAGTTGTTCTCCGTGTTTTTGGAGAGAACAGGAAAATTGAGTTCAGAACAATTTTTTTTTTGTTTTTGTTTTTTGATTCTTGAAAACACTTATCTATTTTTTTGTTTCTAAAAACAATTTTTAAAAATTAATTACCAAACAGATTTTATTATTTTTTGTTTTTAAAAACATAAAACAGTTTTTGAAAACTGTTATCAAACAAAGCCTTGATTTTCTTGTTAATCAAATTTGGACGATGAGTGTTTCGAAAACTTGATATTCATCAGTTTTCGCCGGTGAGTGTTTCGAAAACTTGATATTCACCAGTTTTCGCCGTTGAGTGTTTCGAAAACTTGATTTTCTTGTTAATCAAATTTCGCCGATGAGTGTTTCAAAACCATGATTTTTTTGTTAATCAAATTTCGCCGCTGAGTGTTTCGAAAACTTGATATTCATCAGTTTTCGCATATTAATGTATCAAAAACTTAATTTTCTTGTTAATCAAATTTCGCCCGTGAGTGTTTCAAAAACTAGATATTCATCAGTTTTCGCTAATGAGTGTTTCAAAAACTTGATTTTCTTGTTAATCAATTTCCGCCGATGAGTGTTTCGAAAATTTGATATACAACAGTTTTCGCCGGTTACTGTTTCAAAAGCTTGATATTCATCAGTTTTCACCAATGAGTGTTTCGAAAACTTGATTTTCTTGTTAATCAGTTTTAAACGATCAGTTTTTCAAAAAGTTGATATTCATCGGTTTTGTCGATGAGTGTTTCGAAAACTTGACATTCATCAGTTTTCGCCGGTAAGTGTTTCGAAAACTTGACATTCATAAGTTTTCGCCAATGATTGTTTCGAAAACTTGATTTTCTTGTTAATCAAATTCCGACGATGAGTGTTTTGAAAACTTGATATTCATCAGTTTTCGCCGATGAGTGTTTCGAAACTTTGGTATTCATCAGTTTTCACCAATGATTGTTTTAAAAACATGACTTTGTTGTTAATGAAATTTCGCCGGTGAGTGATTCGAAAACTTGATATTCATCAGTTTTTGCTAATGAGTGTTTCGAAAACATGATTTTCTTGTTAATCAGTTTTCGCCGATGAGGGTTTCAAAAATTTGATATTCATCAGTTTTCGCCAATGAGTGTTTCGAAAACTTGATTTTCTTGTTAATTAGTTTTCGCCAATGAGTGTTTCGAAAACTTGATATTCATCAGTTTTCGCCAATGAGTGTCTCAAAAACTAGATTTTCTTGTTAATCAAATTTCGCGATGAGTGTTTCGAAAACTTGATATCCATCGATTTTCACCGATGACTATTTTGAAAACATGATATTCATCAGTTTTCGCCGGTCAGTGTTTCGAGAACTTGATATTCATCAGTTTTCACCAATGGGTGTTTCGAAAACTTGATTTTCTTGTTAATCAATTTTCAACGATGTCAGTTTCGAAAACTTGATATTCATCAGTTTTCGTCAATAAGTGTTTTGAAAACTTGATACTAACCAGTTTTTACCAATCAGTGTTTCGAAAACTTGGTTTTCTTGTTAATCAGTTTCTGTCGATGAATGTTTCAAAAAGTTGATATTCATCAGTTTTGGTGATGTTTGTTTCGAAAACTTTATATTGATCAGTTTTCGCAAACGAGTGTTTCGAAAACTTGATTTTCATGTTAAAAAGTTTTCGACAATGGGTGTTTCGAAAACTTGATATTCATTAGATATCGCCGTTGAGTGTTTCGAAAACTTGATATTCATCAGTTTTCGCCAATGAGTGCTTCGAAAACTTGATTTTCTTGTTAATCAGTTTTCACCGATGAGTGTTTCAAAAACTTGATATTCATCAGTTTTTGCCAATGACTGTTTCGAAAACTTGATTTTCTTGTTAATCAGTTTTCGCCGATGAGTGTTTCGAAAACTTGATATTCATCAGTTTTCGCCGGTGAGTGTTTCGAAAACTTGATATTCATTAGTTTTCGTCGGTGAGTGTTTCCAAACATGGCTTTCTTGTTAATCAATTTTTGCCTATGAGTGTTTCGAAAACTTGATATTCATTAGTTTTCGCCAATGGGTGATTCGAAAACTTGATTTTCTTGTTAATCAGTTTTTGCCGATGAGTGTTTCGAAAACTTGATATTGATCAGTTTTCGCCAGTGAGTGCTTCGAAAACTTGATATTCATTAGTTTTCGCCGGTGAGTGTTTCGAAAACTTGATATTCATCAGTTTTCGCCAATGAGAGTTTCAAAAACTTGATTTTCTTGTTAATCTGTTTTCGCCGATGAGTGTTTTGAAAACTTGATATTCATCAGTTTTCGTAGGTGAGTGTTTCGAAAACTTGATATTCATCAGTTTTCACCAGTGAGTGTTTCGAAAACTTCATTTTCTTGTTAATCAGTTTTCGCCTATGAGTGTTTCAAAAAGTTGATATTCATCAGTTTTGTTGTTGAGTGTTTCGAAAACTTGATATTCATTAGTTTTCGCCAATGAGAGTTTCGAAAACCTGTTTTTCTTGTTAATCTGTTTTTGCTAATGAGTGTTTCGAAAACTTGATTTTGATCAGTTTTCGCCGGTGAGTGTTTCGAAAACTTGGTATTCATTAGTTTTCACCAGTGAGTTTTCGGAAAACTTGATAATCATGTGTTTTCGCCAATTAGTGTTTTGAAAAACTTGATTTTCTTGTTAATCAGTTTTCGCCATTGAGTGTTTCGAAAACTTGATTTTCTTGTTAATCAAAATTCGCTGGTGAGTGTTTCGAAAACTTGATATTCATCAGTTTTTGCCAATGAGTGTTTCGAAAACTTGATTTTCTTGTTAATTGTAACACCCCAATTCCCTACGTCCATTTTAGTATATAAATAATATGAATTAGTGTGTTACTAGCCTCTCTTACCCGAGTTCATTTAAAATTTTACCAAGTTGATTAATTAAGTTGAGTTGGCTTGGGTTGTTACTCTCGGGTATCTCACTCGTCTCTCTCAGCGGAAGCATTAAATTAAAAACAAACACAAGCATATTCATTACATAACCTTCTGTTTACTATAAACATACATGATAAACATACCATCCATCTTCGAAGCTAGAGTCCCATGAAGGGAAAAGATCTAAGGATAGCAACCATCTTAAGATCTTAGCCCTTAACCTACTTGTGGATAAAGACTCTAGTCCTGACTTACATACCATTCATATACATACCCAAAACATGTCCTCCATCCCTTCCTATACATAATATTCACTAGGACTTTGTAAAATTTCCAAAAAGATACTAAAGGACAAAGTCTAAGATATGAGGATTCCAAAAACAAAAGAAAACATGTACTACATGATCATATTCCTTGAGAAGGCGTCAAATAAGTCACTACATGTACAATCACATCGCTAACCACTACAACCCAACCCAGTACTGGATCATGCCTCCATTCCAGCTTGGCCTCCAACGTGACTAAGTACCTAGGCATCTGATACACATCAACGTAATCGTGAGATTTATAATCACAGTAATCATAGCAATCTGGTTTTGAAAACCGCTAATGTGTACCACTGTATCTTCATACAGAAAATCCTTGCATTTCCTCATACATTTCATAACTTTTAAAACATGGATGCAACATCATTTATTTCTTTAAAACACAAATATGCATGGCATGTATTCTTGGGAATGCAACCTTTGATACATTACTCAAAAATACTTATTCAATCCATTCATTGGTATGGTATGGAATAGTATCATCCTCATCTTTGCAAAACATCCTAAACTAGAGAAATATGAATATACATAAAACATTTCATCATACCATCATCATTCATAATTCCAAGGGTATTGAAATAACACATAATAAACATTTGGGCATCTAACCCTAATTTCATAAAACATGTGAGCATCGGGAGTGCCGTAACGCGAACACTCGCACACATCCATACATACATCATCATTGTAGGGCCCTTTGCGTGTTTCCCGAAGGATCATTAATTCGTCCTTCATAACATCATCATTCGAGGACCATTTGCGTCTTTCCCGAAGGATCAACAATTTGCCTCCCATAAACATTTACATATACCTAGGATTAATCATGTTGTCCCGGAGGATCAACTGTTCAATTGCTTGAACCCATACATTCATAGGATTCATTGCGTCTTCCCTTAAGAGTTAACCTATTGCATGCATTGTGTCTTTCCCTGTGGATCAACAATTTATATGCATGGTATATTTCCTTAAGAGTCAACAATTCATCTCCGTGATATGCTATTCACATATACATATATTGGAAAGAAATGGGTCCCAATCATGGTTCACCTAATTTTAAGCACTTCGCTCTTAGATGGCCACATAGGGCATACTAGCTTAAATTTCGGTAACCAACACGGTGTTTTCGTAAAATTACATTCTTAATCGATGGATGTTTTACCATTGCAAATAATGACACAACCATGGAAATCCCAACAGCCGTCCCATACTGACAATTGGTCAATCGATCATGGACCCATTCTTTACCGATATAGGTACATTGAATACTCAGCTCTCTTTTCTTTCTTTCTATGTTTTTTCCCCTTGATTCATATTTCAAATTACTTGAATATCATTGAGCATCTTGTTTGAGAATGAAATTAAGTGTTTAAAACATCATTTGAAGTGATTAAGTTCACTATGCAAAACAGGGGCCTATCAGTAGGCTGATTGACCCTTAATTTTCAAAAATAAAATTTTCCAGAGACCTATCAGCTGGCTGTTAGGACCTATTAGACGGCTGATAGCTCTCGGGAGAGCTAATTCAGCCTCTTTAAAAACACAACAGTCGGCTATTCTTAAGCCATCAACCGGCTTTTCTAATTATGGAATTTTCTGGGTAAAATATGAACGTTTCTGGACAAAATATGAACATTTTTTTATAAATTGAACCTATCAACCGACTGTTCATAATCTGGAAAATTTTCTAGGTCAATTATGAACATATGAACCGGTTGTTCTAGCTATCGGCCGACTGATGCGGGGCAAAAATGGTTTTAAAAACTTCTTTTTGACTAGATTAAAGCCCCACACTTGAAAATCAAAAGAGTTTACTTAATGGAACTTAATCCCCATCATTTTCACAACAAAACCCATCAAAATTTCAGCTCAAAACATGCTTTTTCATGCTTAAATTCAATATGAGGAATACCACCAAAACCCATAACCAAACCCATGACAAATTATCATTTTCCAACCTCCAAGCATACAACCAACATCATCTAAGCATCCATTCAAGTTCTAGAAACTCATAAATGCATGTTTTAATCTTCTCTTTCAGCTTAAAACATCATATTCGAAAATTTCACCATTTGAGCTAAAGCCATGAATTTTGAAAATGAGAGGAAGGAAGCTTTGATTACCTTGTTTCCGTGCTTAGATTACGTTTCTTGTGATGTGTAGATGCTTTCCAACGAATTTTCCTAGCTGGAATTGAGTTCTTCAATCCCAACCTCGAAGCTTTTCTCCACTTTCTCTCTAGCTCTCTCTCTCTCTCTCTTGTTTTGTATGAATGAAGTGCATGTGTGTGTGCTGGACCCTTTCCCTTTCTTTTGTGGGTGTGGTGACTCAAGGTGGAGAAAAGCTTGGAGGTTGGGATTGAAGAACTCGATTCCAGCTAGGAAACTTAGTAATCGTCCTAATCTCAGATGAAACTTTGTGTTCATCCTTGACATCTTGGCAGGAAGTGTTCAAAATTCTGTTAGTTACTGTGACCCTTGGCTAAAATTATAATTTTTTATCCCCATATCACTTTTCTTTACATTCGAGTCCCATTTCCATTAAACTCGTCTTTCTTTCATCGAAGTCTCTCTAAGCTTAGTCACTCTAGAACTAATGCAAATCAACATGCTTCTAAATACATCAAACACATACAATAACTTAGTGAATCTAACAAACAATTGATTCATCATCTTGGACTGGCGGATGTTACATTAATCGGTTTTCGCCGATAAGTGTTTCCAAAACTTGATTTTTGTTAATCAGTTTTCAACAATGAGTGTTTCGAAAATTTGATATTCATCAGTTTTCGCCAATGAGTGTTTCGAAAACTTGATTTTCTTGTTAATCAAATTTTGCCGATGAGTGTTTCGAAAAGTTGATATTCATCAGTTTTCGCGTATGACTGTTTCGAAAACTTGATATTCATCAGTTTTCGCCTATTAGTGTTTCGAAAACTTGATATTCTTGTTCATCATTTTTCGCCGGTGAGAGTTTCGAAAACATGATATTCATCAGTTTTCGCCGATTAGTGTTTCGAAAACTTGATACTCATCAGTTTATGCCAATGAGTGTTTCGAAAACTAGATTTTCATGTTTTTTAGTTTTCACCGATTATTGTTTCGAAAACTTGATATTCGTTAGTTTTCGCTAATGAGTGTTTCGAAAATTTGATTTTCTTGTTCATCAAATTTCGCTGGTGAGTGTTTCGAAAACTTGATATTCATCAATTTTCGCCTTTGACTGTTTCGAAAACTTGTTTTTCGTGATAATCAGTTTTCGCTAATGAGTGTTTCGAAAACTTGATATTGATCAGTTTTCGCCGGTGAGTGTTTCGAAAACATGATATTCATTAGTTTTCGCCGGTGAGTGTTTCGAAAACTTGATTTTCTTGTTAACCAGTTCTCGCCATTGCGTGTTTCGAAAACTTCATATTCATCAGTGATCGTTTCGAAAACTTGATATTCAATATAGTTTTTGCCGTTGAGAGTTTCGAAAACTTTATTTTCTTGTTAATCAAAATTCGCCAGTGATTGTTTAGAAAATTTGATATTCATCAGTTTTTGACAAGAACATCAAGTTTTCAAAACACTCATTGGCGAAAACTTATGAATATCAACTTTTTGAAACACTCATCGACAAAAATTGATTAACAAGAAAATCAAGTTTTCGAAACACTCACTGGCGAAAATTGATGAATATCAAGTTTTCGAAACACTCACCGGCGAAAACTGATGAATATCAAGTGTTCGAAATACTCATCGGTGAAAATTGGTTAACAAGAATATCAAGTTTTCGAAACACTCATTGGCGAAAACTGATGTATATCAAGTTTTCGAAACACTCATCGGCGAAAACTGATTAACAAGAAAATCAAGTTTTCGAAACACTCATTGGCGAACATTGATGAATATCAATTTTTCGAAACACTCACCTGTGAAAACTGATTAACAAGAAAATAAAGTTTTCGAAACACTCAATGGCGAAAACTGATGAATATCAAGTTTTCGAAACACTCACAGGCGAAAACTGATGAATATCATGTTTTCGAAACAATCATCGGCAAAATCTGATTAACAAGAAAATCAAATTTTTAAAACACTCATTGCCAAAAATTGATGAGTATAAATTTTTTGAAACACTCATCGGCAAAAACTTATCAGTATCAAGTTTTCGAAAAACTCTTCGACGTACATTAATGAATATCAAGATTTCGAAACACTCATTGGCGAAAACTGATTAACAAGAAAATCAAGTTTTCAAAATACTCATTGGCCAAAACTGATGAATATGAAGGTTTACATACAGTCACCTGCGAAAACTAATGAATATCAAGTTTTCGAAACACTCATCGGCGAAAACTTATGAACAAGAAAATCAAGTTTTCGAAACAGTTACCGGTGAAAAATGATAAATATCAAGTTTTCAAAACACTCATCGGCGAAAACTGATTTACAAGAAAATCAGGTTTTCGAAACACTCATTGGCGAAAACTGATCAATATCAACTTTCTGAAACACTCACCGGCGAAAACCGATGAATATCAATTTTTTGAAACACTCAGCGGCGAAAACTGATTAAAATGAAAATCAAGTTTTTGAAACACTGATTGGCAAAAATTAATGATTATCAAGTTTTCGAAACACTCACCGGCGAAAACTGATATATATCAAGTTTTCGAAACACCCATTGACGAAAAATGATTAACAAGAAAATCAAGTTTTCGAAACACTCATTGCCGAAAATTAATGAATATCAAGTTTTCGAAACACTCATCGGCGAAAACTGATAAACAAGAAAATCATATTTTCGAAACACTCATTGGCGAAAACTGATGAATATCAAGTTTTCGAAACACTCACCGGCGAAAACTGATGAATATCAAGTTTCGAAACACTCATCGACGAAACTGATTAAAATGAAAATCAAGTTTTCAAAACACTCATTGGCGAAAACTGATGAATATCGAGATTTTGGAACACTCATTGGCAAAAACTGATTAATATCAAGATTTTGAAACACTCGTCGGCGAAAACTGATTAACAAGAAAATCAAGTTTTTGAAACACTCATTGGCAAAAACTGATGAATATCAAGTTTCCGAAACACTCACCAGCAAAAACTGATGAATATCAATTTTTCGAAACACTCATCGACGAAAACTTATTAACAAGAAAATCAAGTTTTCAAACACTCATTGGCAAAAACTGATGAAAATCAAGTTTTCGAAACACTCATCGGCGAAAACTGATAAAAATGAAAATCAAGTTTTCGAAACACTCATTGGCGAAATTTGATGATTATCAAGTTTTCGAAACACTCATCGGCGAAAACTAATGAATATCAAGTTTTCGAAACACTCATATGCGAAAACTGATCAATATTAAGTTTTGGAAACACTCATTGGCGAAAAATGATTAACAAGAAAATCAAATTTGCGAAACACTCACCGGCGAAAACTGATGAATATCAAGTTTTCGAAACACTTATCGGTCAAAACTGATCAATATTACCTTTTGGAAATACTCATTGGCGAAAACTGATTAACAAGAAAATCAAGTTTTTGAAACACTCGTTGGCGAAAACTGATGAATATCAATTTTTTGAAACCCTCATCGGGGAAAGCTGATTGACAAGAAAATCAAGTTTCCGAAACACTCATTGGCGAACAATGATGAATATCAAGTTTTCGAAACACTCATCGACGAAAACGGATTAACAAGAAAATCAAGTTTTCGAATCACTCATTGGCGAAAACTGATGAATATCATGTTTCCGAAACACTCACCGGCAAAAACTAATGAATATAAAGTTTTTGAAACACTCATCGGCGGAATTTGATTAACAAGAAAATCAAGTTTTCGAAACACTCATTGGCGAAAACTTATTAATATCAAGTTCTCGAGAAACACACCGGCAAAAACTGATGAATATCAAGTTTTCGAAACACTCATCGGCGAAATTGATAACAAGAAAATCAAATTTGCAAAACACTCATTGGTGAAAACTGATGAATATAAGGTTTTCGAAACACTCACCGGCGAACACTGATTAAGAAGAAAATCAAGTCTTCGAAACACTCTTTGGCAAAAACTGTTGAATATCAAGTTTTTGAAACACTCATCAGCGAATATTGGTTAACAAGAGAATCAACTTTTCGAAACACTCATTGGCGAAAACTGATGAATATCAAGTTTTCGAAACACTCGCCGGCGGAAACTGATGAATATCAAGTTTTCGAAACACTCATCGACGAAAACTGAAACACTCAACAGCAAAAACTGATTAAGAAGAAAATCAAGTTTTGGAAATTCTCATTGGTGAAAACTGATGAATATCAAGTTTCCGAAAAACTAATTGATGAAAACTAATGAATATCAAGTTTCCGAAACACTAACCGGCGAAAACTGATGAATATCAAGTTTTTGAAATACTAACCAACGAAAACTGATTAACAAGAAAATCATGTTTTGGAAACACTCATTGGTGAAAACTAATGAATATCAAGTTTTCGAAACACTCGTCGGGGAAAACTGATTAACAAGAAAATCAAGTTTTTGAAACACTCAATGACGAAAACTGATGAATATCAAGTTTTCGAAACACTCGTCGGCGAAAACTGATTGACAGGAAAATCAAGTTTTCGAAACACTCAATGCCGAAAACTGATGAATATCAAGTTTTTGAAACACCCACAGGCGAAAACTGATGAATATCGAGTTTTCGAAACACTCATCGGCGAAAACTGATTAACAAGAAAATAAAGTTTTCAAAACACTCATTGGCGAAAATTGATGAATATCAAGTTCTCGAAACACTTATCGGCGAAAACTGATTAACAAGAAAATCAAGTTTTCGAAACACTCATCGGCAAAAACTGATGAATATCAAGTTTTCGAAACACTCATCTACGAAAACTGATCAATATCAAGTTTTGGAAACACTCATTGGTGAAAAATGATTAACGAGAAAATCAAGTTTTTGAAACACTCATTGGCGAAAACTGATGAATATCAATTTTCTAAAAACTCACCGGCGAAAACTGATGAATGTCAAGTTCTCGAAACACTCATCGGCGAAAACTGATAAACAAGAAAATCAAGTTTTTGAAACACTCACCGTCGAAAATTGATGAATATCGAGTTTTCGAAACACTCATCGGCGAAAACTGATTAACAAGAAAATCAAATTTTCGAAACACTCATTGGCGAAAACTGAGGAGTATCAAGTTTTAGAAACACTCACCAGCGAAAACTGATGAATATCAAGTTTTCGAAACACTCATAGGCGAAAACTGATTAACAATAAAATCAAGTTTTTGAAACACTCATTGGGGAAAACAGATGAATATGAAGTTTTTGAAACACCCACCGGCGAAAACTTATTAACAAGATAATCAAATTTTCGAAACACTCATTGGCCAAATCTGATGATTATCAAGTTTTCGAAACACTCATCGGCGAAAACTGATGAATATCAAGTTTCCGAAACACTCATCGGCGAAAACTGATTAACAAGAAAATCAAGTTTTCGAAACACTCAATGACGAAAACTGAATAATATCAATTTACTGAAACACTAATCGGTGAAAACTGATGATTATCAAGTTTTTGAAACACCCACCGGCAAAAATTGATGTATATCAACTTTTCAAAACACTCATCGGCGAAAATTGATTAACAAGAAAATGATGTTTTCGAAACACTCATTGGAGAAACATGATGAATATCATGTTTTCCAAACACTCATCGGCGAAAACTGATTAACAAGAAAATCAAGTTTTCAAAACACTCATCGGCTAAAACTGATGAATATCAAGTTTTGAAACACTCACCGGCGAAAATTGATGAATATCAAGTTTTCGAAACACTCATCGGCGAAAACTGATTAACAAGAAAATCAACTTTTCGAAACACTCATTGGCAAAAACTGATGAATATCAAGTTTTCGAAACACTCACGGGCGAAAACTGATTAACAAGAAAATCAAGTTTTCAAAAAACTCACCGGCAAAAACTGATGAATATAAAGTTTCCGAAACACTCATCGGCGAAAATTGATCAATATCAAGTTTTGGAAACACGCATTGGCAAAAACTGATTAACAAGAATATCAAGTTTTTGAAACACTCACTGGCGAAAACTAATGAATATCAAGTTTTCAAAACACTCACCTGCGAAAACTGATGAATATCAAGTTTTAGAAACACTCATCGGCGAAAACTGATTAACAAGAAAATCAAGTTTTCGAACGACTCATTGGCAAATACTAATGAATATCAAGTTTTCGAAACAGTCACTGGCGAAAACTGATGAATATCAAGTTTTCGAAACACTCATCGGCAAAATTTAATCAATATCAAGTTTTCGAAACGGTCATTGGCGAAAACTGAATAACAAGAAAATCAAGTTTTCGAAAAACTCATTGGCAAAAACTGATGAATATCAAGTTTTCGAAACACTCACCGACGAAAACTGATGAATATAAAGTTTTCGAAACCCTCATCGGCGAAACCAGATTAACAAGAAAATCAAGATTTCAAAACAGTCACCGGTGAAAACTGTTGAATATCAAGTTTTCGTAAGACTCATCGGCGAAAACCGATTAACAAGAATGTCAAGATTTCGAAACACTCATTGACGAAAACTGATGAATATCAAGTTTTCGAAACACTCACCGATGAAAACTGATTAATATCAAGTTTTTGAAACACACATTGGCGAAAACTGATGAATATCATGTTTTCGGAACACCCAACGACGAAAACTGATGAATATCAAGTTTTCGAAATACTCATCGGCGAAAACTGATTAACAATAAAATCAAGTTTTCGAAACACTCAATGGCGAAAACTGATGAATATCAACTTTTTGAAATACCCACCGGCAAAAACTGATGAATATCAAGTTTTCGAAACAGTCATCGGAAAAAACTGATTAATGTAACGTCCTAGTTTCTTTATTGATTTTAGTTGCGGAATTAGGTTATTTACTTAACTTCTTAAAAACCCGGTATAATTTTTTTTTCTTTTTCCTTTCACGAGGTTAAGTGTTTCCCATGGATCGTTTACTCTCGGTTGGTTACTTTAAGCTAAGAAACTAGAAGTTACATGTTTGAAACTCTCACACTCTCCCAACATACACATACCAATAAGGTTAACTGAAAATGAGGTATTATACCTCTGCATATTACCTAAGCAGTTAAAACCTAAGTTCACAGCATAAATTCCATACAGACATATATACATACAAACATAAGTATTTAAGTTACTGGCTCGCATGCCCAAAATAGTAAGTAATAAGTCTAAACTAGAGTGACATCAGAGTCACTGCCAAAAATGTGAGTCAGCTCCTGCTATCTGTCCACCTCACCCATTTCTAAGTCCCTGGGGCATTTTCAACCGAAGGGAAGAAGAAAAGGATGTTAACCGCCTTCAGGACTTGGAAGTATCCCAAGAGGGGTACCTCCAGGAGCTCTGCCTCAATCTCCAGCAACAGTATGTACCTGGGCATCTGAACACACTAACGTAATGAGATATAAAATCCCAGTAACATAGATTACCAATTTTATATATAAAAACTAATTAGTGGTTCAGCTGCATTCCTAAGAATACAAAAAAAAGGCTTCCTTCTCAATCAACAGATAATTTAAACATAATACACATCGATTACAAGATATTTCCAATCATACCAAGGGTCATGCTGAAAACTGTAAAAAGATGAAAAATCATGTTCAGTTTCAAGACATGCATATTTACCACTATATGCAAATTTTCAGTCATGCCAGTATTTTCAAAAAAAGTTCATGTTTACCTCTACATGCAACCATCAAGTCTCTCCAGGACCTGTTACAACTGGTTAAACCATTACCATCAATTCAAAAACCAATCTAATGAAACAGGACGATGCCGACTTACCATTTAACACTATGGAAAGCCTACCCAATAGGGCTAACAGGTAATTACCTAACATCCCAGGGCGTCCCCCGGTGTGCGCACAAAGTTAGAACCTTAGGATCACCAGTCCCGGACTGGATTATTTCCTCACTAGTTGCTAGGCAGCTACGTCCCGGACGCATTCCTAGCCAGCCTAGTGTGTCCTTTTCATACAGATCAAATTATACAATATAATTTTTATCCACAGGTAATGTTTACTCAGTTACTAAATACATTGCCTCTCCAGGGCATCAAAACACAATCATTGCCTCTCCAGGGCAGAAATACATAATCATTGCCTCACCGGGGCAGAAATACAAATATTGCCTCTCCAGGGCAATTTACCATTTTGCCCTTCCTGGGCATATGCACATCAGAATACAGATGCATGCTCAAAAGCCTGCCCTCCAAGGCATTTTCAGTTCACAGATGCATGCAAAAGTTCATTTTCATGATTTGGATGCCACACATTTAAATAACCTGATAAAATCAATAATTTCAACCATTGGTCAACAAAAGTCAACCAGAAGTCAACCATATTGTCAAACATAACTTGCATATGAAGTAACAGGCATAACTAGCAATTTAAGCATCCAAAGGTCATGGAATTTCACCACAAGCATCATTAATGCATACTCAATAGCTTTAACCAATTTTCCAGTAAAGACAATTGCATTTGGACCCTTAAATTCACAAATCATTTCAAAGGAGTCCATTTCTTTAAAATAAAGAATTCAAAGCACACTTCAAGCAATTTGACTTCACTTAATCACCAAAATGGTCAATTAGGACCTGCTACACACACCCAGAAAATCCCAACAGAATTTAACCAGAATTTGGGTAGAAATAGAACTTTTCAGTTTTTATCAAGTTTTTCTTGCAAATTAGTCCCTATTCACACCCAAATTCTGTTCTGGGTTGTTTCAAGTCAAAACCAGAGTGCAGCAAGTACCTAAAAGCTAATTGGGACTTGTTCATGCAGTTTCCACAGAAAAATAGCAACTAGAACACATACTTTTGCAGCAAAACAGATAATTCTCTTAAAAATCAACTTGAGCATAAAAAGAGGTTAGAGGCCACTCTGACCACCTCCCTGCCAACACATAGGTACATACATATATATAAAACCAGAAAGTACAGGAATTTCACCACAGATAGCTCAGTTTATACAGATTCTGAAAAAGGGGCAAAAATAGAAAAATCAGTTCAGTTTAGTCCCTACTACCTCTCTTTTTCTGTTTTAAGCTCTTACCTGCCCATCCTGGTGTCTCCCAAGCATATTTAGGCTACTTGTGACCTGCACAACAAGTTGGTGCAGTCACACTAGTACAGAGCTACTGTTTCTGCTCACTTTTCCTTTCTTTTGCCATTTTTCTTATCTTTTAGTTCCTCTAATCACTTAGGGTGCCTAAACCAGATTAAACAAAAGTTCTAGAGCATTTACAGGGTGACTAGCTAACTAGAAGGTTCCAAAGAAAAAGAATCACCAAAGCTCACAGCCACACTCAGCATGTTTGAATCTCAAGACCCCACTTTGTCATGCCTAGGCTTTCCCATATAATTGATCTAAGCTACCAGCAAGCTTTTCTTGGGGTCATGCCAGCTAGAACACTAACCATGATGTACTCATAAAAAGGAAATGCAACTTTGATGCCTTATTATGTAAAACTTAGGCTATTCTTTCGAAAATCACACTTCACTTGTTATTTACCCTCCATAGGTTTCAAAACAGAATTTTAGCATTAGGTAAGTGCATTTTTCAGCATGTAACTATTGTGAAAATTCAGAAGGTACATGGAGAAAAATACCCCCACTTTCCAGCAGTGATTCAAAGAGGGTTTTCCAAGCATTTTATCTCAAAAAGTTCATGCCCTCTTTGTTTTTAACATAGCAAATTTTTCCTACTTATTTTCTTACCATCTCTGTATTCTTTCACTAGCATTTTACCAAAGGATTGCCATGAAATAGGAAATTTACAGCAAATAGCAGAAATGAAAGTCTAATGCAGTTTCTATGTGAAGAAGAATTTTCAGTTTAGAATTCACTCGCATGCTCATGATCCCTGTTCAAACCAAACATTCATCCTACCCTCTTCATACTAGAAATTAACCTTCCCAATATCCTTTGAAGGATTCACAGCAACCAATTTACAGAAATAAGGAAAATGCCATGGAGATTTCCAGCAAATAGCAGTGACAACCTTACTCTTAGCAAAAGGACATTTTCAAGGTCAAAAGCTGAAATTCATCACTGCCAAACCAGAAACTTAGTGAGTGACCATGACAAATCCCATCCACTAAGAGGTGTTAATAACATTTATTTAAACATTTCAAGTCAATTCAGGACTCAGAACATCAGAGACACAAAGTTCAGCAAGCATATAACTCAATCATCAAAATAGCATGTTTAGCAGAAAAATTCACAAGTTTTCGAGGCTCTGAACCCTTGTACGGCAGCCTCTGATCATACATGCATTGAGGGGATTTTGAAGATTATACTCTTAGCTTTCTAATGACTACTCACACGCTCAAATTGGATAAAAGATGAAGGAGATATGCCCCATGGAAGCTTCACTGCCCAAAACAGGGCATTCTGTGGCAGCCTCGGGAAAATGAGTCATAGAGGCTCATACCACCGTTTCTGGTGGATGCTCTTGGCTCAGTGATGGAGAAGGAAGGGTAACACTACGTTACCTTGAATTCCAGAAGAAGAAGCACGAATTTGGACCTCTGAATGGCTTGGGCAACTTGGTGGAGACAAAACAGAATTCTGGTGTGTGTGTGAGTGTGAACTTTCAGCTTCTATCTCTTCCTCCAGATGCTAACTCTCGAATTCTCAGCTTCTCCACAGCTCCAGCTACCTCCCTGAACCCTCAACTCACCACTCTCAGCTCTGGTATTTTGTTTTGCCTGCTAATGCCCTCTCTCAACCGGTTTCCTTCCTTATATAAGCCTTAAGCCATGTGCAAATCTAATTATTAGTGGGATTATGTGTTGGCTGGATGGGGCTCGTGGGTTAGCATTAGGACACATATTAAGGGGTGCTGGCACTTCTTAAGGGCTTGTTTGGGTGGTGATTAATTACTTAAGTCTCGGGTAGGCCTTGATCTAGGTGCATTAGTAGTTAATGCTTAAGAGCTTGCCTAATTTAGGCTATACCTCATATGGCCTCGGGTTTCCAGACTCAATTCACAAATTTTAATCTTGTATTTCTACTTACTTAAGTTGCTGGATGTAGTAAATACCTTGATTGGGTTTTTAATTGGCTTTAAAACTAGTAAATTCGGTTACAAGCTTTTAAAGGCATTAAAAGGGGTTAATTTGTCATAAGTTTTCTTATTTATTGCCACTTTTAAAATATGTCACTCACCTAATTGTGTTTGTTTTTGATTAAATTCATGATTGGCATTTTGTAGGATAGTTTAGGGTGTCTCTAAGTGATTAAATTGGGCTTCCTTAGGCCTTAAGTAAGCTAAAGGGGTTAAAGCTCTCATTTTTCAGTTCTTTCATTTTAGTCCTGACTTTTTACTGGAAAAAAATGTGTCCTTTTAGGACTTTTCTTGAGGTTAGGGTCCCTTAGCTAGGTCTTAGAGTATCTCTAAAGTGTCCTAGGGTATCTTTCTAGGGTCAAATAGGTCTTTTCTGCCCTATTTCACTCATTAAAGAAAAGGGTTAAAACTAACTTATTCTTATCAATTTAGTCCCTAGTGTTAGTGTTAGGGTTCCTCTGGCCATTTTTCTCTGGTTTTTGGGTCTCTTGACCTCTAGTTAGGGTTTCATAAGCTCAATTACAAACAAAAACAAAAGCAAACACATCCAAACACTCAAAAAAATCAAAAAGTCAAACAAATTAAAGGAAAGTCAACACAAAAGTCAACAACTTAGAAAAGTCAACATTTTGACTTTTTGGTCAAAGTTGAGTTTCCATTTTGGGATGTTACAATTAACAAGAAAATCAAGTTTTCGAAACAGTCAATGGCGAAAACTGATGAATATCAAGTTTTCGAAATACTCATCGACGAAAACTGATTTACAAGAAAATCATGTTTTCGAAACACACATTGGCGAAAGCTGATAAATATCAAGTTTTTGAAACACCCACTGGCGAAAACTGATGAATATCAAGTTTTGAAAACACTCATCGGCGAAAACTGATTAACAAGAAAATCAAGTTTCCGAAACACTCAATGGCGAAAACTGATGAGTATCAAGTTTTTGAAACACCCACCAGCGAAAACTGATGAATATACAGTTTTCGAAACTCTCATCGGCGAAACCTGATAAACAAGAAAATTGTGTTTTCGAAATAGTCACAAGTGAAAACTGATGAATATCCTATTTTCGAAACACTCATCGGCAAAAACTGAGCAATATGAAGTTTTGTAAACACTCATTGGCCAAAACTGATGAACAAGAAAATCAACTTTTCGAAATACTCATTGGCGAAAACTGATGAATATCAAGTTTTCGAAACACTCACCGGCGAAAACTGATCAATATCATGTTTTGGAAGCACTCATTGGCGAAAATAGATTAACAAGAAAATCAAGATTTCGAAACACTCTTTGGCGAAAAATGACGAATATCAAGTTTTCGAAACACTCACCGGCGAAAACTGATGAATATCAAGTTTTCAGAACACTGATCGGAAAAACTGATTAACAAGAAAATCAAATTTTCGAAACACTCATTGGCGAAAACAGATGAATATCTAGTTTTCGAAACACTCACCGATGAAAATTGAGGAATATCAAGTTTTCGAAAGACTTATCTGCGAAAACTGAATAAGAAGAAAATCAAGTTTTCTAAACACACACTGGCGAAAACTGATCAATATCTAGTTTTTGAAACTCTTATCGGCGAAAACTAATGAATATCAAGTTTTTAAAACACTCATCGGAAAAACTGATTAACAAGAAAATCAAGTTTTCGAAACACTCATTGGCGAAAACTGATGAATATCAAGTTTTCGAAACACTCACCAGCGAAAACTGATGAATATCAAGTTTTCGAAACACTCATTGGCAAAACTGATTAACAAGAAAATCAAGTTTTCGAAACATTCTTTGGCGAAAATTGATGAATATCAAGTTTTCGAAACACTCACCGGCGAAAACTGATGAATATCAAGTTTTCGGAACACTCATCGGAAAAACTGATTAACAAGAAAATCAAATTTTCGAAACACTCATTGGCGAAAACTGATAAAATATCAAGCTTTCGAAACACTCACCGGCGAAAACTGATGAATATCAAGTTTTCAAAACACTCATCGGCGAAAATTTATTAACAAGAAAATCAAGTTTTCGAAACACTCACCGGCAAAAACTATTGAATATCAAGTTTTTGAAACACTCATTGGCGAAAACTGAATAACAAGAAAATCAAGTTTTCGAAACACCCATTGGTGAAAACTCATCAATATCAAGTTTTTGAAACACTCATCGGCGAAAACTGATCAATATCATGTATTCGAAACACTCATTTCCGAAAACAGATTAACAAGAAAATCAAGTTTTCGAAACACTCACCGGCGAAAACTGATGAATATGAAGTTTTAGAAACACTCATCGGCGAAAACTGATTAACAAGAAAATCAAATTTGCGAAACACTCATTAGCGAGAACTGATGAATATCAAGTTTTCGAAACACTCACCTACGAAAACTGATGAATATTAAGTTTTCGAAACACTCATTGGCGAAAACTGATTTACAAGAAAATCAAGTTTTCGAAACACTCATTGCCGAAAATTAATGAAAATCAAGTTTTCGAAACACTGATTGGCGAAGACTGATGAATATCAAGTTTTCGAAACACTCACCGGCGAATACTGATGAATATCAAGTTTTCGAATCACTCATCGGCGAAAACTGATTAACAACAAAGTCAAGTTTTCGAAATACTCATTTGCGAAAAATGATGAATATCAAGTTTTCGAACACTCATTGGCAAAAACTGATGAATCTCAAGTTTTCGAAACACTCATCGGCGGAAACTGATGAATATCAAGTTTTCGAAACACTCATTGACCAAAAATGATTAACAAGAAAATCAAGTTTTTGAAACACACAATTGCGACAACTGATGAATATCAAGTTTTTGAAACGCCCACCGGCGAAAACTGATGAATATCAAATTTTCGAAACACTAATCGGCGAGAACTGATTAACAAAAAATCATGATTTCGAAACACACTTTGGCGAAAATTGAAGAGTATCAGGTTTTTTAAGCACTCCACGGCGAAAACTGATTAACAAGAAAATCAAGTTTTTGAAACACTCACCGGTAAAAACTGATGAATATCAAGTTTTCGAAACACTCATCGGCAAAAACTGATCAATATCAAGTTTTGGAATCACTCATTGGCGAAAACTGGTTAACATGAAAAGTTTTCGAAAGACTCATTCGCGAAACTGATGAATATCACGTTTTCGAAACACTCACTGGCGAAGACTGATGAATATCAAGTTTTCGAAACACTCACCAGCAAAAACTAATTAAGAAGAAAATCAAGTTTTTGAAACACTCACCGGCGAAAATTGATGAATATCAAGTTTCCGAAACACTCATCGGCGAAAACTGATTAACAAGAAAATCAAGTTTTCAAAACACTCATCGGCAAAAACTGATGAATATCAAGTTTCCGAAACACTAACCGACGAAAACAGATTAACAAGAATATCAAGTTTACGAAACACTCATTGGCGAAAACTGATGAATATCAAGTTTTCGAAACACTCATCGGCGAAAACTGAAGATTATCAAGTTTCTGAAACACTCATCGGGGAAAACTAATGAATATCAAGTTTTCGAAACACTCATCGGTGAAAACTGATTAACAAGAAAATCAAGTTTTCAAAACACTCGTTGGCAAAAACTGATGAATATCAAGTTTTCGAAACACTCACCGATGAAAACTGATTAAAAAGAAAATCAAGTTTTCGAAACACTCATTGGGGAAAACTGATGAATATCAAGTTTTCGAAACACTCACCGGCGAAAACTGATGAATATCAAGTTTTGGAAACACTCATCGGCAAAAACTTATTAACAAGAAAATCAAATTTTCGATACGCTCATTGGCGAACACTGATGAATATTCAGTTTTCGAAACACTCACCGGCGAAAACTGATGAATATCAAGTTTTGGAAACACTCATCAGCAAAAACTGATCAATATCAAGTTTTGGTAACACTCATTGGCGAAAACTGATTAACAAAAAAATCAAGTTTTCGAAACACTCATTGGCGACAACTGACGAATTTAATGTTTTCGAAACACTCATCGGCGAAAAATGATTAACAAGAAAATCAAGTTTTCGAAACAATCAACGGCAAAAACTGATGAATATCAAGTTTTTGAAACGCCCACCAGCGAAAGCTGATGAATATCAAGTTTTCGAAAAACTAATCGGCGAAAATTGACTAACAAGAAAATCATGTTTTCGAAACACTCATTGGCCAAAATTGATGAATATCAAGTTTTTTAGACATTCAACGGTGAAAACTGATTAACAAGAAAATGAAGTTTTCAAAACACTCACCAGCAAAAATTGACGAATATCAATTTTTCGAAAAACTCATCGGCGAAAACTTATCAATATTAAGTTTTGGAAACACTCATTGGCGAAAACTGATTAACATGAAAATCATGTTTTCGAAAGTCTCATTGGCGAAAACTGATGAATATCAACTTTTCGAAACTCTCACCGGCAAAAACTGATGAATATTAAGTTTTCGAAACACTCATCGGCGAAAATTGATTAATAAGAAAATCGAATTTTCGAAAACACTCATTGTCAAACACTGATGAATATTAAATATTCTAAACACTCACCGGTGAAAACTCATTAACAAGAAGATCAAGTTTTTAAAACACTTATTGGCAAAAGTTAATGAATATCAATTTGGGAAACACTCCCCGGTAAAAACTTATGAAAATCATGTTTTTGAAACACTCATCGGCGAAAACTGATTAACAAGAAAATCAAGTTTTTGAAACACTCATTTGTGAAAACTGATGAATATCAAGTTTTCGAAACACTCACCGGCAAATAGTGATGAACATCAAGTTTTCGAAAGACTCTTCGGTGATAACTGATTAACAAGAAAATCAAGTCTTCGAAACACTCGCCGGCGAAAACTGATGAATATCAAGTTTTCGAAACACTCATCAGTGAAAACTGATTAACAAGAAAATCAAGTTTTGGAAACACTCATTGGCGAATACTGATGAATATCACATTTTCGAAACACTAAATAGTGAAAACTGATAAACAAGAAAATCAAGATTTCGAAACACTTATTGGCGAAAATGGATGAATATCAAGTTTTCGAATCACTCACCGGTGAAAACTGATGAATATGAAGTCTTCGAAACATTCATCGGTGAAAACTGATTAACAAGAAAATCAAATTTTCGAAACACTCATTGGGGAAAACTGATGAAGATCTAGTTTTTTAAACACTCAACGGCGAAAACTGATTAACAAGAAAATCAAGTTTTCGAAACACTCATCGGCAAAAACTGATGAATGTCAAGTTTTGGAAACAATCATAGGCGAAAACTGATCAATATCAAGTTTTGGAAACACTCATTGGCGAAAACTGATTAACAAGAAAATCAAGTTTTCGAAACACTCAATGGCGAAAACTGATGACTATCAAGTTTTTGAAACTCTCTTCGGCGAAAACTGATTAACAAGAAAATCATGTTTCTGAAACAGTTCCCGGTGAAAAGAGATGAATATCAAGTTTTGGAAACACTCATCGGTGAAAACTGGTTAACAAGAAAATCAAATTTTCGAAACACTCATCGGCGAACACTGATGAATGCCAAATTCTCGAAATACTCACCGGCGAATGCTGATGAATATCAAGTTTTCGAAACCCTCATCGGCGAAAATTGATTAACAAAAAAAATCAAATTTTCGAAACACTCATTGGTGCGAACTGATGAATATCAAGTATTCGAAACACCCACCGGCGAAAACTGATGAACATCAAGTTTTTGAAACAATCATCGACCAAAACTGTTTAACAAGAAAATCTAGTTTTCAAAACACTTATTGGCGAACAATGATGAATATCAAATTTTCGAAACACTCACTGGTGAAAACTGATTAACAAGAAAATCAAGTTTTCGAAACATTCATTGGCGAAAATTGATGAATATCAAGTTTTCGAAACACTCACCGGCGAAAACTGATGAATATCAAGTTTTTGAAACACTCATCGGCGAAAACTGATTAACAGGAAAATCAAGTTTTAGAAACAATCAATGGCCAAAATTGATGAATATCAAGTTTTCGAAACACTCATCGGCACAAACTGATGAATATCAAATTTTTGAAACTCTCACAGGCGAAAATTGATGAATATCAAGTTTTCGAAACACTCACCGACGAAAACTGATGAATATCATGTTTTGCAAACACTCATCGGCAAAAACTGATCAATATCAAGTTTTGGAAACACTCATTGGCGAAAACTGATTAACAAGAAAATCACGTTTTCGAAAGACTCTTTGGTGAAAACTGATGAATATCAAGTTTTCGAAACACTCATCGGCGAAAAATGATTAACAAGAAAATCAAGTTTTCGAAACACTCAATGGTGAAAACTGATGAATATCAAGTTTTTGAAACACCCACTGGCGAAAAGTCATTGGCGAAAATTGATGAATATCAAGTTTTTGAAATACTCAACGGGAAAAACTGATTAACAAGAAAATCAAGTTTTCGAAATACTCACCGGCAAAAACCGATGAATATCAAGTTTTCGAAACACTCATCGTTGAAAATTGATCAATATCAAGTTTTGGAAACACTCATTGGCGAAAAATGCTTAACATGAAAATCAAGTTTTCGAAAGACTTATTGGCGAAAGCTGATGAATATCAAGTTTTCGAAACACTTATCGGCGAAAAATGATTAACAAGAAAATCAAGTTTTCAAAACACTCAATGGCGAAAACTGATTAATATCAAGTTTTTGAAACACCCACTGGCGAAAACTCATTGGCGAAAATTGATGAATATCAAGTTTTTGAAATACTCAACCGCGAAAACTAATTAACAAGAAAATCAAGTTTTCGAAACACTCAACGGCAAAAACTGATGAATATCAAGTTTTCTAATCACTCATCGGCGAAAGCTGATCAATATCAAGTTTTGGAGACACTCATTGGCGAAAACTGATTAACATGAAAATCAAGTTTTCGAAGGACTCATTGGCGAAAACTGATGAATATAAAGTTTTCGAAACACTCACCGGCAAAAACTGATGAATATCAAGTTTTTGAAACACTTATCGGCGAAAACTATTTAACAAAAAAATCAAGTTTTCGAAATAGTTACCAGTGAAAACTGATGAATATCATGTTTCCGAAAAACTCATCGGCGAAACCTAATTAACAAGAAAATCAAGTTTTCGAAACACTCATTGGCGAAAACTGATTAACAAGAAAATCAAGTTTTTGAAACACTCATTGGCGAACACTGATGAAAATCAAGTTTTCGAAACCCTCATTGGCGAAAACTGATGATTATCAAGTTTTCGATACACTCATTGGCGAAAACTGATGAATACCAAGTTTTCGAAACACTCATGGGCGAAAAATGATTAACAAGAAAATCAAGTTTTCGAAACACTCAATCGCGGAAACTGATGAATATCAAGTTTTTGAAACACCCACTGGCGAAAACTAATTGGCGAAAATTGATGAATATCAAGTTTTTGAACCACTCAACGGCAAAAACTGATTAACAAGAAAATCACGTTTTCGAAACACTCACCGGCAAAAGCTAATGAATATCAAGTTTTCGAAACACTCATCGTCGAAAATTGATCAATATCAAGTTTTGGAAACACTCATTGGCGAAAACGGATCACATGAAAATCAAGTTTTCGAAAGACTCATTGGCGAAAACTGATGAATATCAAGTTTTCGAAACACTCAACGGTAAAACTGATGAATATCAAGTTTTCAAAACACTCATCGGCGAAAACTGATCAATATCAAGTTTTGGAGACACTCATTGGCGAAAACTGATTAACATGAAAATCAAGTTTTCGAAAGACTCATTGGCGAAAACTGATGAAAATCAAGTTTTCGAAACACTCACCGGCAAAAACTGATGAATATCAAAATTTTGAAACACTCAACGGCGAAAACTGATTAACAAAAAAAATCAAGTTTTCGAAATAGTTACCAGTGAAAACTGATGAAAATCAAGTTTTCGAAACACTCATCGGCGAAAACTGATCAACAAGAAAATCAAGTTTTCGAAACACTCATTGGCGAAAACTGATTAACAAGAAAATCAAGTTTTCGAAACATTCATTGGCAGAAACTGAAGATTATCATGTTTTCGAAACACTAATCCGCGAAAACTGATGAATATCAAGTTTCCGAAACACTAATTGCTGAAAACTGATGAATATCAAGTTTCTGAAATACTCACCGGCGAAAACTGATTAACAAGAAAATCAAGCTTTCGAAACCTCAATGGCGAAAACTGATGAATATCAAGTTTTGAAACACCCCACTGGCGAAAACTCATTGGCGAAAACTGATGAATATCAAGTTTTTGAAACACTCATCTGCGAAAACTGATTAACAAAAAAATCAAGTTTTCGAAATAGTTACCAGTGAAAACTCATCGGCGAAAACTAATTAACAAGAAAATCATGTTTTCGAAACACTCATTGGCGAAAATTGATGAATATCAAGTTTTCGAAACACTCATCGGCGAAAACTCATTAATAACAAGTTTTTGAAACACTCATCGGGGAAAACTAATTAACAAGAAAATCAAGTTTTCCTAACACTCATTGGCGAAAGTTAATGAATATCAAGTTTTGGAAACACTCCCCGGTGAAAACTTATGAAGATCACGTTTACGAAAGACTCAATGGCGAACACGAATGAATATCAAATTTTCGAAACACTCACCGGTGAAAAGTGATTAACAAGAAAATCAAGTTTTCAAAACACTCACTGGCGAAAACTGATGAATATCATGTTTCCGAAACACTCATTGGCAAAAACTGATGAATATCAAGTTTTCGAAACACTCATCGGCAAAAACTGATTAACAAGAAAATCAAGTTTTCGAAACACTCATTGGCGAAAACTGATGAATATCAAGTTTCCGAAACACTCATCGGCAAAAATTAATGAATATCATGTTTTCAAAACACTCATTAGCAAAAATTAATTAACAAGAAAATCAAGTTTTCTAAACACTCATTGGCGAAAAATAGATGAATATCAAATTTTTGAAACACTCACCGGCGAAAACTGATTAACAAGAAAATCAAGTTTTCAAAACACTCATTGCGAAAACTGAAGAATATCAAGTTTCAGACACACTCACCTGGGAAAACTGATGAAAATCAAGTTTTCGAAACACTGACCTGCAAAAACTGATGAATGTCAAGTTTTCGAAACGCTCATCGACGAAAACTGATTAACATGAAAATCAAGTTTTCAAAACACTCATTGGCGAAAATTGATGAATATCAAGTTTTTGAAACACTCATCGGCGAAACATGATGAACAAGAAAATCAAGTTTTCGAAACAGTCACCGGCGAAAACTGGTGAATATCAAGTTTTCGAAACACTCATCTGCGAAATCTGATCAATATCAAGTTTTGGAAACACTCTTTGGCGAAAACTGATTAACAAGAAAATCAAGTTTCGAAACACGCATTAACGAAAACTGATGAATATCAAGTTTTCAAAACACTCACCGGCGAAATCTGATGAGTATCAAGTTTTCAAAACACTCATCGGCGAAAACTGATTAACAAGGAAATCATGTTTTGAAATAGTTATCGGCGAAAACAGATGAATATCAAGTTTTCGAATCACTCATCGGCGAATACAGATGAATATCAAGTTTTCGAAACAGTAATCGGCGAAAACTGATTAACAAGAAAATCAAATTTTCTAAACAAGCATTGGCGAAAACTGATTAATATCAAGTTTTTGAAACACTCACCGGCAAAAACTGATGAATACCAAGTTTTCGAAACACTCTTCGGCGAAAATTGATTAACAAGAAAATCAAGTTTTGGAAACACTCCTCCGCAAAAACTGATCAATATCAAGTTTTGGAAACACTCATTGGTGAAAACGGATGAATATCAAGTTTTCGAAACACTCATCCGCAAAAACTAATTAATATCAAGTTTTCAAAACACTCATCGGCGAAAAATGATTAACAAGAAAATCAAATTTTCGAAACACTCATTAGTGAAAACGAATGAATATCAAGTTTTCGAAACACTCATCTGCAAAAACTAATTAACAAGAAAATCAAGTTTCCGAAACACTCATTGGCAAACACTGATGAATATCAAATTTTCAAAACACTCACCGGTGAAAATTGATAAACAAGAAAATCATGTTTTCGAAACACTCATTGGAGAAAATTGATGAATATCAAGTTTTCGAATCACTCACCGGCGAAAATTGATGAATATCAAGTTTTCGATACACTCATCGGCGAAAACTGATTAACTAGAAAATCAAGTTTTCGAAACACTCATACACTCATTGGCGAAAACTGATGAATATCAAGTTTTCGAAACACTCACCAGCGAAAACTGATGAACATCAAGTTTTCGAAACACTCATCGGCGAAAACTGATTAACAAGAAAATCAAATTTTCGAAACAATCATTGGCGAACACTGATGAATATCAAATTTTCAAAACACTCACCGGTGAAAACTGATAAACAAGAAAATCAAGTTTTCAAAACACTCATTGACGAAAATTGATGAATATCAAGTTTTCGAATCACTTACCGGCGAAAACTGATGAATATCAAGTTTTCGAAACACTTATCGGCGAAAACTGATTAACAAGAAAATCAAGTTTTCGAAACACTCACCGACGAAATCTGATGAATATCAAGTTTTCGAAACACTCATCGGCGAAAACTGATTAACAAGAAAATCAAGTTTTCGAAACACTCGTTGGCAAAAACTGATGAATATCAAGTTTTCGAAACCCTCATCGGCGAAATCTGATTAACAAGAAAATCAAGTTTTCGAAACACTCATTGGCGAAAACTGATGAATATCAAGTTTTCGAAACACTCTTCGGCAAAAACTGATTACCAAGAAAATCAAATTTTCAAAACGCTCATTGGCGAAAACTGATGAATATCAAGTTTTCGAAACACTCACCGGCGAAAACTAATGAATATTAAGTTTTGGAACACACTAATCGGCAAAAAGTGATCAATATCAAGATTTGGAAACATTCATTGGTGAAAAACTGATTAACAAGAAAATCAAGTTTTCGAAACATTCGTTGGCGAAAATTGATGAATTTCAAGTTTTCGAAACACTCATCGGCGAAAAATGATTAACAAGAAAATCAATTTTTCGAAACACTCTAGCGAAAACTGATGAATATCAAGGTTTTGAAACACCCACCGGTGAAAAGTGATGAATATCAGTTTTCGAAACACTAATCGGCGAAAACTGATTAATAAGAAAAACATGTTTTCGAAACACTCATTGGCGAAAGTTGATGAATATCAAGTTTTTGAAACAGTCAACGGCAAAAACTGATTAACAAGAAAATCAAATTTTCGAAACACTCACCGGCAAAAACTGATGAATATCAAGTTTTCGAAACACTCATCGGCGAAAACTGATCAATATACTACCAGAAAACTGGTATTTAGAGACGGGAAAATTCCCCCTCTAATCTTTTCAAGTCTGTCTTTAATCCGTCCCTAACATAGAATTTTGATTTTTGCCATATTTCTTTATTAGAGACGGAATATATAGAGGGAACATTCTGTCTCAAATATGCCCCAAATCCGTCTCAATAGTTTGATTTTTTTTGCACCCCACCAAAAAGTTTAAGGCGCCAAACAAAAAATTTTGGCAAGGGAATTAGGGACGGAAATAGAGACGGAATATTCCGTCTCTGATATATATATATATATATATATATATATATATATATTTTTAAACCACACGACGTCGTTTTGTGACATAAGAGACAGAATAAGGATGGACTATTTCCGTCTCTATTCTGTAAATCATAAAATGGATTTCCCCTTTCCCTCTTTTCATTTTTTGAGCCCTAAATATGTCTTTGCTTGTTCGTTGGTTCGTTGGTTCTGCTTGTAGTCTCTGTTGAGTTCAGTCGCGCAACACCACGTCTCACTCAATCCTTCACGGCATTAGGGTTCAGTTGCGCCTCGCTCCATCACCGCCGCCTGCCGCCGCGTTTTTTCCACAGTTAGTTGGTTCGATTTCTTCATCTTCTTCATCTTCTTTTATAACATGTTTTTACCTTCTTTTTACACTGAAGCAATGGGAATGTAATGTAAGCTAGTGAAGAAAATAGGGGAAGGGAAAACGAATATAGACGGAATATGTAATGTATGCTCAGTAACTATATTGTCTGTGTATAAAGCTTTGTTCTGAAATGAGTAAAAGGACCTTTGTAGCCATTAATTAAGATTATTAGCGGTTTGTTAGTTTTATGAAGGGTGCGTGTCTCTTTCATATATTTGGGTGAAGTGATTTTATGAGGGTGCGCGTCTCTTTCATATATTTGGGTGAAGTTTTGGTTGCCGACGACTTGGAAGGAGAATTATTTTCCGGTGACATCTTAGTAAATCTTGAGAGAGTTTGATAGATGATGAGTTTCCTTTTACAGAGGCAGAGATAGTGAGAAATTGAATGATTTCATGCAGGAATTGGAAGAGAGGGTCTTGATGGGAGCTGGGTAGCCTGTGATGTACATCAAAGAGGATGATTGGGATTGGGAAAAATGATATATATAAGAGGTGGGGTTACAAGTCTTTTCAGATCTAGTCGAAGGGAAGAGAGAGGGGAGTCGGTTTTATATATTCTGGTGGAGAGACAAAGAAATTAAAGAGAGAGAGAGAAAAAAGTAAATGATCCAAAACTGTGATGGCAAAGGCAGTATAAGGAGATTGATTCTTTCATCCACTACCACTACTACAATAACAACAAAAGTATTAGAGACAGCAAGTCTTTGATAACGATGGGAGATATGTGTTAGAGTTTGATGAATGACAATTATAATTAACTCTCTCATCCATCATCTATCTTCTGCTGCTTACTACTTACTACACTACAAATACTCATAATTCTCTTTTCTATTACGTAAGAAATTACCATTCCAACTTTAATTTTCTTTTCTCCGCTTAATTAATTGACATATGAAAAAACAAAAAAGATATGTTGAACAAACTTTATCGTCACACATACATGCCAGGAAGCAGGGTCTTCTATTTCAAGTTACATAATTCTTGGACGGATGTTGACAGTTATGTTTCTACATAAATAGAAAATTGTAAGCCACAACTTGTATTAGGTAGAATGATTAATTAATTAATTATAATTGTACGTAATTGAAAAGAGCATATGTAAGTATGTATGTATGTATATTAATGAATGAATTAATTGTAGTGTTCAGATGGATGGGGAGTGGAGAGGGGTTTGATTTGTTGTTTAATTTAGTATTGTAGTGGGGAGGGAAGGGAAGGAAGTATATAATTGATCGCACCCGTCACAAGGTTGACCAAATTAACCGAATTAAAAATGCAATATAGTAGCGCAATCCGGATCGTTTTCACTCAAGGAGCCTTTATCTAAGATCCTAAGCTAAACTAAGTATCAAAAACATGCAATTAACAAACTAAAGTGAAGTGTTGGGTTTTTAAGCTATCTACTAAATGAGAAAAGTAATAAAAGTAAACTTAAATGTAAATAAGAGAACCTAAATTACTATTTTTGATATTTTTCTTCAATAGGCTAATTAAAAAGAGGTTGGAATTAATATTGAAAATGCCCTTGGAAATGGAATTATGGCTATCATAGTTCAAATTAATATGGGAAGTAATATTTCACTAAGTCTTAAAATAAAACCTCAAGGTACCACTTGAGTCTTGTGTTCTTTCTTAATAATTACTCCTACTACCATAGCTAGCAAATACTCCAAAAGACACAATTAAATGCCACTTAGTGTATGATTAAAATTAAACAAAAGCAACTTGTTCCTCTACTAAAAATTGTTCAACCGAAACAATCAAATACAAGCATATAGATTATATCCTCTAGTCATAAACATGATAGAAAATACTTTCTAATTGCATTGTAAAGGTAATATTTCTATACAATCATCAAGTTGCCAAAATCAATCTAAATCATAAACACCCAATTCACATAGATAATGTACCCATAAATCTAAGATTCTAAATTGCATAAAGATAAATCCTAAACCTAGGAAGTCAAATATACAATTTAAAATTAAGTATTGAGATAAAATAACTCCCCTTTGTAGAATGGGAGCTCAAGTCCTAATCTCCATTTCCAAGAAGCAAGAAAATCTTGCCACACATAGAGAGAGATGCTACAATACCCTTCCCTTCATCCATGTGTGCAAGAAATGGAAAATGTGAAGATGATGGTGGTGAGGTGGCGTCTTAAGCAGAGAAGAATGTGGGTGAAATGATGTGTGATGAAATTGTAATGAGAAGGAGAGGATGGAGTGGCATATGAAGGAGAAGAAGATAAAAGACAAGAAAATGAGTGGTGAAAAATATGGTGTATGGGTGGCGTGTGAAGAATGGGATGGAAGAAGTGAGGAGGTGATGGTATGAAGAAGGTGGGAGTGGAGGCGTGAAGCAGAGGAGGAGAAATTGGGGAAAAATTGCTCTCCTTCAAAGTGGCGTGAGTAGGTTGAAATGTGGGGAGGTGGATTTGGGTCTTGGGTCTTCCATTTTTGGGCTTTAATTCTTGTGCTTTGGCCTTGAACTTTTTTTTTAAAGATAACCAACAAAGTAAAAATAAGTCCAATATAAATAATCATTCACAAATATTTTAATTAAAAAGCAATCACAAAATTATAACAATTTAACCCTTTTTAATATTATTTCATGTTAATTACTCTTTACCCAAATTTATCATAATTGGTGCAATTAAGCCCAATAAAATATAATAAGAACCCTAAAATAAGATAGAAAATATTATACAAAATAGCTAGGGACTTATCAAATTCCCCCACACTTGAACTTTTGCACTCCTGGGGAAAAACAAGCAATCTAAGAATGACATTAAAATAAATGAGGGACTAAAATGTTCTGAAACAAGAATGCAACAACTCAATCAATTTTATCCTCAAGCTAGCACAGTTATAGAATGAACTAATGCAAAAGATTAACCCAAGTAAACAATTGTATTGATGGGAATGAACAAAAGAGAACACTCAAGGATCAAAGTGTTTCTCTCATCTCACAAATATGAGTTTCTTCGTTCAAATTCACCTAAACTAAGATCTACCATAAGCTTGTAAAAATTCTATTTTCTCCACCACTAAGTAGCAACTAGACTCATGAATCAAGGGGACTTAAAAGGGTTGTAATGATGGAAATGGCCAAATGGAATGGATAAAGAACTAAAACAAGCTTTAAGCATGCAAAAGAGTTAAGAGGGAGAATTAAACATAGCACTAACACAATACATTAAATACATATAACATGCTTGGTAACCATAAAAATCCAATGGATGTGCTCCTTTTCATTCTTTCTTTTTTCTTTCACTTTTTTTTTCTTCTTTATTTTTTTCTTTTGCTTTTCATTTTGCTTCTTTCTTTTGCTCTTTTTTTTGTAAAGTATATGACACTCCATTTCATGTAAATAACATATTGGTAAACCAAGCTTAACAAAATAAGGTGCTATGAGAAATTCAATGAAATGCACATGCTTAGCTTGTTAAAATATATGGATTTAGGAAAGTGAATGGCTCAAAGCAGGGGGTTGACAATGGATTAATTAGTAATGGTGAGTGTTTGGGTAAATGTCTATGAGAAATTAATGCCCCTGTCATCTTCAATCATCTAAATGCAAATGGGAAGTTTGAAAAAAGAATTCAAACAAGTTCTAGAGATGCATTAGAGTAGGTGAACACACCTCAATGAGAAAAATGAAAGATAGGCTCAAGAATCCTTCCAACAAAGGTTATTTCCATAAGTTCATTCACATCATTCAGTTGAAAACTAGATCAATCACAATACAACAATTCATCTATTCTAAATACTAACTCCAAAAATAACAATCAATTAAACCATCACAATCAACTTAGAACATGTATAGCTCTCAACAACTTAATGTAAACTAGAAAAAGTGCACTTTCAAAGCAAAGGATGGAATAAATTCAAATGTGGGGTTCACTTCCTTTGAAAAATTTTCAAATTTTTTCCAAATTAACCCACTAAATCACCTAAAAGCACATGCAGCAAAATATTCACAACCCAATCCCTTCCCCCACACTTGAATTATTGCCATTGTCCCCAATGCAACAAAATTCAACAAAACAAAAGTGGTGAGCAACGGTACATCAACAAGGGGAGAATTAAACTAACTAAACTAACTACCTAAGTCCTAAACTAATAGAATGGTTTTCCCCCACACTTATCTTATGCATTAAAGCTCAAAATATGTAAATAGATAAGGGAAGGAAAGAGACAACCTGAGATTTAAGGAGGCTTGAAATTCTCATGGTATATCTTTAAGAGATGCCCATTGACTTTGAGAGTTTGTCCAGTTGCTTCATCAATGAGCTCTATCATGCCAAACTTGTGAACTTTGGTGACTTTGTAAGGGCCATCCCACTTAGAGTTGAGCTTACCATGCTTGAATTTGAATCGAGCTCTAAATAGTAACACCTTGTCACCAACTTGAAAACTTTTTCTCATAATGCCCTGATCATGCAACATTCTTGTCTTTTCTTTGTAGAGACGAGAATTTTCATATGCATCTAGTCTCATCTCTTCCAACTCTTGCAGTTGCAACTTCCTTTCTAACCCGAGGATTCCATATCCATATTGCAAGCTTTAACTGCCCAATAGGCTTTGTGTTCAAGCTCCACAGGAATGTGGCAAGATTTGCCATAGATGATGCGATAAGGTGACATTCCTATGGGGGTCTTGAATGCAGTCCTATAGGCCCATAAAGCTTCTTCCAGTCTTAAGCTCCAGTCTTTCCTGGAAGGTTTTACAATTTTCTCCAAGATGTGCTTGATCTCTCTATTTGACACCTCAGCTTGACCATTGGTTTGTGGGTGATAGGCAGTGGAAACTTTGTGGGTAACCCCCAATTTAGCAAATAGGCTATCAAGAATCCTATTGCAAAAATGGGTTCCTCGATCACTTACTATAGCCCGAGGTATTCCAAATCTACAAAAGATATGAGACTTAAGAAATTTGGAAACCGTAGTGGCATCATCCTTACGTGTAGGAATAGCTTCTACCCATCTAGATAGATAATCTACTGCAAGAAGGATATAATTAAAACCAAAAGAGGGTGGAAAGGGACCCATAAAGTCTATTCCCCAAACATCAAAAACCTCACAAAACAACATCGGCTGTTGTGGCATCTCATGCCTTTTACTCAACCCCCCAAACCTTTGACACTTATCACAAGCTTTACAGAAGTTATAGGCATCATTAAACAAGGAGGGCCAATAAAAACCAGCATCTAAAACTTTCCTAGAGGTTTTCTAGCACTAAAGTGTCCACCACAAACCATAGAATGGCAAGCTGAGAGTATGGACTGAAATTCTTCTTCTGGAACACATTTTCTGATCACTTGGTCACTGCACATCCTCCATAAGTGGGAGCATCCCATACATAGTGTTGAGCTTCTCTCTTTAGCTTCTGCACCTGAAAAGGAGACAAAGAATGTGGAATCAAATTTGTGACCAAGTAATTGACTATGTTTGCAAACCATGGCTCTTTAATAGCTAAAGCAAAGAGAGTAGCATCAGGAAAATTATCACAAATAAAATCAGAATCATCTACTCCCTTTGATTGATCTGGAAGTCTACTTAAGTGATCAGCTACAAGGTTCTCTGCTCCAGCTCTATCCTTGATCTCAACATCAAACTCTTGTATAAGTAGCATCCATCTCAATAGCCTTGGTTTGGACTGGGGCTTCTTGAAAAGATATTTAACTGCAGCATGATCTGTGAAAATAACAACCTTGGAGTTAATCAAATATGGTCTGAACTTATCTAAAGCAAAAATAATGGCAAATAACTCCTTTTCAGTGGTTGTGTAGTTCACTTGGGCGGCATCCAAAGTTTTGGAGGCATAAGCAATAACCTTAGAAATCTTACCATCCCTTTGACCAAGCATAGCTCCTACTGCACTATTAGAAGCATCACATGAAAGCTCAAATGGTAAGTCCCAATTGGGAGAAGTCAGAATAGGAGGAGATATGAGCCTTTGCTTGAGTTCATTAAATGCATGCTTACAACTATCATCAAAAACAAATTCCACATCTTTTTGCAGCAAATGAGATAATGGCAAAGCTATTTTACTAAAATTCTTGATAAATCTTCTATAAAAGCCAGCATGCCCCAAGAAAGATCTAAGCTCTTTAAGTGTAGTGGGATATGGCAAAGAAGATATTATTTCAATTTTAGCTTTGTCAACCTCAATTCCATTGCTAGATATTAAATGGCCTAAAACAATTCCTTGATCAACCATAAAATGGCACTTTTCATAATTTAGCACAAGACCTTTTTCAGAACACCTAGCAAGGATTTTATCTAAGCTGTCTAAACATGCATCAAATGATTCTCCATAAACTGTAAAATCATCCATAAATACATCCATGCATTGTTCAAGAAATCAGAAAAAATAGACATCATACAACGCTGAAATGTACCAGGAGCATTACACAAACCGAAAGGCATTCTCCTATATGCAAATGTACCAAAGGGGCAAGTAAAAGTGGTCTTTTCTTGATCCTCTGGAGCTATAGGAATCTGAAAGTATCCTGAAAAACCATCAAGAAAACAATAATGGGACTTCCCTGCAAGTCTTTCTAACATTTGGTCAATAAAGGGAAGGGGAAAGTGGTCTTTTCTAGTGGATGCATTCAGTTTCCTATAATCAATGCAAACTCTCCAAGCATTTTGTACCCTAGTTGGAATCAATTCATTTGTTCATTTTTAACCACAGTGATACCACTCTTCTTAGGAACTACTTGGACTGGACTAACCCACTCACTATCTGATATAGGATATATAATTCCAGCACTAAGGAGTTTAGTGACCTCTTTTTTCACAACATCTAGAATAAGTGGGTTCAATCTCCTCTGAGGTTGTCTAACAGGCTTAGACTCCTCATTAAGCAGTATCCTATGGGTACAAATAGATGGATTAATCCCTGGTATATCAGCTAATGTCCAACCTATAGCTCCTATGTGCTTTTTGAGCACACCAACTAACCTATCCTCTTCATCTAAAGACAATGCATTAGAAATGATCACAGGAAGTTTCTCATTACTTTCTAGAAAAACATACTTTAGATTAGAGGGCAAAGGTTTCAATTCAAGGTCAGGAGGTTGAACATTAGAAGGAATTAAATGAGTGAGTTCTAAGGAGCAAAGAGTACTCCCTTTTTTAGTTTCAGCTTGGGTGCACTGATTTAACTCCTGTGGTGCAACAACTTGCTCTTTGGTCTTCCCAAGTGTTGAATCAACTCTAGGTTGATCTATGGCAGCAACATGCTTGGGGTTCTCCTTCGCACCTGTATCACAACAAGAAATAAGATCATGTAAGTATCTCAAGGTTTGAGGAGAAAAAACAGATTTAGAAAAATTAGCAAGTGGCTTCTCATTTTCAAGTTTAGGCTGCTTTTGATCTTCTTGAAGCGCAAGAGAAAGTGAAGTGGCTAGAATGTGGTCACTTTCATCTTCTTGTGTACTCAAAGAGTCACTTCCAACCACCAATTTAGCTTCCATCAAAGCTTGAATATCTGCACAATCACAAAGCAAACCTTTCTCGGAACTATCATCACTTGCTAAAGAAGACAAAGTAAAATCTTGTGGAGTGGAAAGACAGCAATTAATTTCTTGACAAATAATGCATGTCACGTCATGTCCACAAGAACAAAAAGAAGAAGGTGAAGAAAAAGAAGAAGACTCATCAAATCCATATATATCAAGATCATGCAAATCAATGTTAGCATGCACATTCAATTCATGTTCATCTCTAGCCTCATCAATGATACAATCAATGGCATTGACACCCAATAAAGAATAATCTTCATAAGGATGTTTCATAGCCTCATACATGTTAAAATAAATTTTCTGGTCCCCTACCTCCATAGTGATGACACCTTCTTTCATGCTAATCATAGTATTAGCAGTCCTCAAGAAAGGCCTACCAAGAATCAATGTAGTATCATGTGATACTTCATTAGTCATATCAAGTACATAAAAATCAGCAGGGAATACCAAATCCTTTACTTTAACAAGTATGTCCTCTAAAATGCCGTGAGGGTGCCTTATAGTCCTATCAGCTAATTGCAACACTACACTAGTGGGCTTAAGAGTTTTTATACCTAGTGATGCATACATGGACTTAGGCATGACATTTATAGCAGCCCCTAGATCTAACAAAGCTCTATTTATGGTTGCCTTACCTATGGTGCAAGGGATAGTGAAAGATCCAGGGTCTTGGCATTTTATAGGAATTTGAGGTTTGAACAAGGCTGACACATTAGAACTAATCTGCACTCTTTCATTAGGCCTAAATTTTCTTTTATGTGTGCAAAGGTCCTTAAGAAATTTAGCATATTTAGGCACCTTTTTGATTAGTTCTAACAAGGGAATATTGACCTCAAGTTTTGCAAAACAATTCTAAAGATCTCTTTATCTTGCTTATCATCATGCATTTTCTTGCTTGAAAGGTAAGAGTGAGGAAAAGGGATATCTTGAATACATACCTCATTACCTTTATGCTTTGAGGCTCCTTGCTCATCTGCTTTCCCTTGTTCAGGTTGTTGCTTCCATTGGACTTTGCAGAACCTGCATGAAACTCTGAAGAATGCCTGCTTCTTCATGAGGATGAGTGTTATCCTTACTTTGTAGCTCTGACTCTTGTTGGGCCAATGTGGGATTCTTTTTTACAAGCACTCCTTTTCTTTCAAACTCTCTGATTCCTTCATTGTGTTAGGAACCAATGATGCATCCTCAACTACAACTTCAGCTTGGTCTCATCTTCACCAGGAAACTTCACCTTTTGCCACTTCTAAGAGTAATGGCATTCAATGATTTAGGGTTGATGACTGTGTTGAGGGTATTGAACCACTAATCTTTGCTTGTTGCTCACTCATATTGTTGACAATTGAGTGACAAAAGAAGTGAGGTTGTTATTCTTCACACTAGTTCCTCCAATTCTTTACAAATAGTGGAGAGCTGAGAATTAGTAGCTGCTTTATCATCTTTTATCATATTACCCTTTTGACTCATCTGAGTCATCAATCCTTTCAACAACTGGTTGGTCTCATCATTTTTTGGAACAGAAGAGAATTGTCTTCAGAAGTTCCCGCCCCAGTACTCTGCTGAAATATATTTTGGCCTCTATTGTCTCCATCTCTCCAACTGAACTTGGGATTGTATCTCCACCCTTCATTATATGTATTTGAGTAAGGGTCCCATCTTTGAGATGTGTTGGGATTTCCTTGATACATAGCTGACACTTCTCAAATCGGTGTGGACAAACACTAGAGATATGCATAACTGAAGCACAAAATTCACAACTTGGGGCCACGATTGCTTGAGAAGTTGGATGTTCCACATTCAAGTTGTTCAACTGAGCAGACATCTTGGACATTTGAGCAGTTATGTCTCCACTTGTGAGGAAAGAGAGCTAATTTCTCTTGATTGGCTTGAAGAACCACTCAATGCACTCATAGATCTTGTGTCCCGACAACTATATTGTTGGCTATTTGCAGCCATCTTCTCAATCACACCCATGCTTCTTGAGTTGTTTTGTCAATAAAAGACCTCCATGCAGCATCAAGTACACTCTTATCATGATTCAAGAGTCCATCATAGAAGTATTGGACCAATTGTTCCTCTAGGATTTGATGATGAGCACTTTGATAGCAAATCTTGAAACCTATTCCTAACTCATAAATGTCTCTTGATCCATCTGTGTTATTGAATAAATTTCTTTTCTAACTGCAGAAGTTCTGGATGCAGGGAAGTACTTTTCTAAGAAAACCCTCTTCAAATTTGCCCATGAGTTGTATGCATTTGCCACATGACGAGGAAGTCTCATGTACCAATCCTTGGCTTTTCCTTCAAGAGATAGATGAAAGACCATCCATTGAACATCATCTGTGCTGGCTACGATGGGCTTCCTGCTTGCACATACCATGTACAAGGAGTTCAAATGATTATAGGGTCCTCACCTGCCAAGCCACAAAATTTTGGTAAGCATTAACAAGAGGACCTTTCAATTCAAAATTCACGTCAAGATTAGGACAAGCAGCATTAATAGGATTAAAATTAACATCAGAATTGTGATTTCCCTACTGCTTCTTCTCACATTTTGCCCATTATTTCCAGCTTCTCTTTCCCTATTGTTCCCATTATCATTTCGTTCATTTTGATCCCTATGTATCTTGATCATCCATAGTGAAAGGTAAATCAATATAAAATTCTAAACTAGATTCAGAATCACTAGACACACCAAACTCACTAGATACACTAGTTTCTTGAATTACACTATTGCTACTAATGTCACCTGACTTCTTTTCTTTCCTTAACATCCTCAAATTCTTTCAATTTTTGGATCAAATAGTAAAATTTCAAGAACAATCAAAAGCAATCAAAAGTAAACAAAGATATTCCCAAAGAGTCCAAAAGATCTATACAATTGAAAAGTGTAAAGTATGAGCTACACCCTAAAGTATGAGCTATGCACTAAAAATATAAAACAAAGTAATAAGAAATAATAATATAATAATTGTTGATTTTGGTTTTTTTAAATAAACAAAGGGGAAAATTTAAAATAGGAAAAAAAAATGCAAACTATATATTAATATGCTTTGAACAAGACTAAAACAAGAAAGAAAAAAAATCTAATAGGCAACACAAGAGAAATTGACACTTAGCTAACCAAAGAACCAAATAAATTGGCTCCCCGGCAACGGTGCCAAAATTTGATCGCACCCGTCGCAAGGTTGACCAAATTAACCGAATTAAAAATGCAATATAGTAGCGCAATCCGGATCGTTTTCACTCAAGGAGTCTTTATCTAAGATCCTAAGCTAAACTAAGTATAAAAATATGCAATTAACAAACTAAAGTGAAGTGTTGGGTTTTTAAGCTATCTACTAAATGAGAAAACAATAAAAGTAAACTTAAATGTAAATAAAGAGCCTAAATTACTATTTTTGGTATTTTTCTTGAATAGGCTAATTAAAAAGGGTTGGAATTAATATTGAAAATGCCCTTGGAAATGGAATTATGGCTATCATAGTTCAAATTAATATGGGAATTAATATTTCACTAAGTCTTAAAATAAAACCTCAAGGTACCACTTGAGTCTTGTGTTCTTTCTTAATAATACTCCTACTACCATAGCTAGCAATTACTCCAAAAGACACAATTAAATGCCACTTAGTGTATGATTAAAATTAAACAAAGCAACTTGTTCCTCTACTAAAATTGTTCAACCGAAACAATCAAATACAAGCATATAGATTATATCCTCTAGTCATAAACATGATAGAAACTTTCTAATTGCATTGTAAAGGTAATATTTCTATACAATCATCAAGTTGCCAAAATCAATCTAAATCATAAACAGCCAATACACATAGATAATGTACCCATAAATCTAAGACTCTAAATTGCATAGAGATAAATCCTAAACCTAGGAAATCAAATATACAATTTAAAATTAAGTATTGAGATAAATAACTCCCCTTTGTAGAATGGGAACTCAAGCCCTAATCTCCATTTCCAAGAAGCAAAAATCTAGCCACACATAGAGAGAGATGCTACAATACCCTTCCCTTCATCCATGGTGCAAGAAATGGAAATGTGAAGATGATGGTGGTGAGGTGGCGTCTTAAGCAGAGAAGAATGTGGGTGAAATGATGTGTGATGAAATTGTAATGAGAAGGAGAGGATGGAGTGGCGTATGAAGGAGAAGAAGAAAAGACAAGAAAATGATGTGGTGATGTGGTGAAACTGATGTGGTGAAAAATATGGTGATGGGTGGCGTGTGAGAATGGGATGGAAGAAGTGAGGAGGTGATGGTATGAAGAAAGTGGGAGTGGAGGCGTGAAGCAGAGGAAGAAATTGGGGAAAAAATTGCTCTCCTTCAAAGTGGCGTGAGTAGGTTGAAATGTGGGGAGGTGGATTTGGGTCTTGGGTCTTCAATTTTTGGGCTTTAAATTCTTGTGCTTGCGCCTTTGAACTTTTTTTTTAAGATAACCTACAAAGTAAAATAAGTCCAATATAAAATAATCATTCACAAATATTTTAATTAAAAAGCAATCACAAAATTATAACAATTTAACCCTTTTTAATATTATTTTCATGTAATTACTCTTTACCCAAATTTATCATAATTGATGCAATTAAGCCCAATAAATATAATAAGAACCCTAAAATAAGATAGAAAATATTATACAAAATACGGACTTATCAATAATGCATAGATAGATGTAAGTGGTAGAGTACATTGGGGACAGAGAAATAGCAACAGAATATAGGCTACAAGTAGAAGGAAATGATAGAGCAGAGGGTAGTGTATAGGCTACAACAGTTATGTTTCTACATATACTAAATTTAAGTTTTGTTTTCCTATGAGATAATCTACCTTTCGTATTTCATTAGCTTGTATCGTATAGCACTTTTTGTCTAAGAACAACATATCAATCCGACTACCCCTTTTCTGTACATTGATTTTATGGCCTCACATTCCCAATTCTAAGACACTTGCAAATTCTGACCTAGAAACTTGGATATCATCATCTAGACGAGCCAGAAATATGGGTCTCCTCCATCTCATAATCCTCATCATGGTAAATAATATCTTGGACCAAAGAAAGCCGTTTTAGTCTTTGAAATATCTCATCAAGGGACTCTGAAGAGGAAACACGAGATATCTTATTTTCCTCTACCTGCCTTAAGGGTATAAACCTTTTGGCTCCCATGTTTGCCTTGAAAGAACATGCTTAGAAAGAACATTAGGGTGAAATCAGAAATCTTATTAGAATGATAACATTTCTGATTTGAATATGTTGGAACAAGGCATGCAGATTTGAATAGATGGTGGGTCTTTTAAGTCCTTTTCATTCTTGTTCATTATTTAAATTCCTAACTATTAGTCTATTAGACTACCAGCTAGTGACTAGAATTTATAGCTTTGAACATGTACTTAATTGGTTGTTCTTTTTTCAAATAATAAAAAAATGTTGAAGTATATATGTGAATTCTTATATCTCAACCATTTATGTCCTTAATTATGCAGGCCAGTGATAGGTTTAACATCAATTCCCAACTTGAGCATCTCCAAGCTAAATATGTTGGAACAGGGCATGCAGATTAGAATAGATTGTGGGTCTTTTAATTCCTTAAATTTTTTCTTTATCTACCTTTTTTTTGTGTGTGAAATTCTTCGTATTATTCAGCTTATTTGTTGCCCTTTTCTTTTCCTTGGACACAGTGAATGAGCAGTGAACATTCAGCGTGACAGTTATGCTTCATATGTTGGTCACTACCCTATACTGGCTTACTTTACTTGGGTAGGCCAAAATATATTATATATTATATTACATATATATATATATATATATATATATATATTATATATTTATATATATATGTTAATGCAATTAATAATCATATACCTATAAAGTTTGCTTTTAAGCCCTGCAACATATAACACAGAATAGCATCAACTCATAGGGATACAAGGAATTTAGCCATCCCTCCACAGTCCATGCACCCTTTCTTGTCGCTTCCTTAAATTCTATTTTTTTTCCTTCTTCAAATTCAATCATTTATTTTTCTCACAATATTTTTTTGTAATTGATAATAATGGGAGAACCAGGTTCCCTCTAGAGGTACTAGTATGGACCCCTCCCCCCACGTGCATTTGGGCCAATAGCCCATGCTTTTCTTAACCCAATACTATATCCATTCCTTCGCTTTTTATCTGGGCTTACCAGCTTCCTTGCTTTTTCCCACAATCATACTAATAATCCATCTTCCTATTGGGCCAGCATAACAACACTGTTGAACTAAAATTAGTCCAATAAAAACAAGATTATGATTTTTTTAAAGATAAATTATGAAGTTGTTACATTACACCACTTCACATGCCTTGGCATGATATTGAAATTCATGTGTAATATGTAAAAAGCTATTGTGCTTAATTATTAACTTCAATTAATGAAAATTTATAATTTTTTTATTAAATTTTTAATAGGTGAAAATGCATATAATCCTAAAGTTTAAGAAGATTCTTTTTGTATAAAATCTAAAGTTGATAAAGATTTTTTACGCACTACCTAAAGGAGACTTTTTTATATTTTGTTATGATTTTTTTTTATGAAATATTTTGTTATGATTTAATTTTGTTAATGTGTTAATATCTTTATTGTATTAGAGTTTTGAATGAAAAGATATAAAAAAAATTTTATTCACAAATTACAAAGTTTAAGGAGTTATATATTAATTTGGAACTATGCACTATCATCTATGATGCCATTGACGTTAATTAATTTCCTCTTTTGTAGGTAAGGTGATATCCTTAAGTGTTTTGGAAACATAGGGAAACAAAGATTCACGAGATCTTGTTATTAGAAGGTAAGTTCATATTTGACCCATTTCTTTATGTTATTAGTATAGGGTGATTATTCAATTTATACTCTGCTCCTGCTGGTATTATTGGTATGTTCATGCTTGGAATTGAAAAATTCAAAATTATAGGGTTGGTGATGCACTACTACTGAATACCTGTCATTTCTTTGTTTCACTCATCACTACTCACTTAGCTCCGCGACAGAGATATTACTTAATTTCTCTATTTTGTGTAGCTTAGCTCTATATAAAAGATTAGAACTTGCTCTATAGAAATTGACATATAGACAAAAGTTGTGTTTTGATATAGAGATTATTCTTTAACCTTATTCTTTCTTTTCCAATTATTGACATATAGTTTTATAATTAAATATGATAGGTTTATAGGAACGGAACATGGATTTACCTGAAAATCGACAATGGATGTACGATAGAGTGCTTCCTGGTCGAGTTGGATTCACTGATGCCTTTATGGAAGGCGTTGACAAGTTTTTAGATCAGTCTTGTCAATTGTCAACTTATCTGTATAATGGAAAGATAAGGTGTCTGTGTAGAAAGTGTAAAAAGGGGATTTGATTGTCATGATGTTGTGAAGACGCACTTGTACCAGTATGGATTTAAGCCCGATTATTTCCATTGGACCTCCCACGGGAAATCATTGCCAAAAGTCCCTCAAGTGACTCATCCACAAGTAAATGATCAAGATGCTTTTGAAGAGAATCGATATGAGACAATGGTGATCGATGCAGCTGGGCCATCTTTTGACCAAAATGCGGAGGAGCCTCCAAACGCTCATGCTCAAGCTTTTTATGACATGTTGTCTGCTGTGCAAGCTCCTTTATGGGAGGGATGTACTCGTCACTCCAAACTTTCAGCAGCAATGAGACTGCTTAGCATCAAAGCAGACTACAACCTCTCAGAGGAGTGCTATAATAGAATTGTGCAGTGGTCGAAAAAGATAACACCTGATGACAATTAAATGCCCGATAATTTCTATAGAACAAAGAAAATGGTGTCAAAATTAGGGCTCGGTTATGAAAAAATTGATTGTTGTCCTAATGGGTGCATGTTTTATTACAAGAATGATTGAATGAAAAACAATGTAAATTCTGTGGGGAGGAGAGGTATACAATAACAAGGAAGAGTCATGGTAGATTTAGAAAGGTGGCAAAGAAGCACTTGTGGTACTTATGATTAACTCTGAGACTTCAAAGGCTATTTATTGCATCATCCACAGCTAAAGAAATGAGGTGGCATTTTGATAATCGTCGGGAAATAGTGTGTTATCTCACCCATCATATGGAGAGGCGTGGAAAGTGTTTGATCAAACCTACCCTGATTTCGAATAAGATCCACGGAATGTTAGATTGGGTCTATGTGCTGACGGCTTTACACCTTATGGACAATCTGAACAAAATTATTCTTGTTGGCCTGTCATTGTCACTCAGTATAACCTTCCACCTTGGATGTGCATGAAACAAGAGTTCATGTTTTTATCTTTGATCATCCCTGGCCCTAAAAATCTAAAGAGCAAGGTAGATGTTTTTTGCAACCATTGATAGATGAACTAAAAACCTTGTGGAATGAGGGAGTTCTGACTTATGATAGTTCATTAAAACAGAACTTTCAAATGCGGGCGACGCTTATGTGGACGATTAATGATTTTCCAGCATATGGAATGTTGTCTGGTTGGATGACTGCTGGTAAGTTATCGTGCCCTATATGCATGGAGAAATCAAAAGCATTTTCTCTAAAGAATGGTAAGAAAACCACTTTCTTTGATTGCCATCGACAATTTCTGCCAGGAACTCACCAGTATAGGAGAAATAAAATTGCATTTATAAAGAATAGATGTGAAGAATCCACACCACCTCCGTGGTTGGATGGGGACCAAGTTTGAGAAAGAGTCCGTAATGTTCCAAAAGTTACTGAGCATGGGTGTGAAGACATATAGATGGGTATGGAGTGACACACAATTGGACGAAACAAGGTGTATTTTGGGAATTACCTTATTGGAAAACGAATCTTGTTCGACACAACTTAGATGTCATGCACATCGAGAAGAATGTATTTGATAATGTGTTTCACACTATGATGGACACAAATGGCCAAACAAAAGACAATCCAAAAGCTAGGATGGACAAACAAGAATGTCGGCGTAGAGAATTGGAGCTAGTGGAACAAAATGGTAAACATTTGAAACCCAAGGCAAAATATACATTCAATAAGGATAAAAACGTGTTGTATGTGAATGGGTTAAGAAACTTAATCTCCCAAATGGCTATGCTTCTAATTTAGCCCGATGTGTTGATCTTAAGGAGTCTAAGTTGTATGGGTTGAAGAGTCATGATTGTCATGTTTTTATGGAGTGTTTACTTCCAATTGCTCTTAAATCTCTACCAGAAGTTGTTTGGAATGCTCTCACCGAGCTTAGTCAATTTTTCAAAGAAATTTGTTCAACTACATTGAGGGTGATCGATTAGAATTGTTGGAAAAGAACATTGTTGTAACAATGTGCAACTTGGAAAAGATCTTCCCTCCAGGTTTTTTAACTCGATGGAACACTTACCGATTCATTTACCATATGAAGCAAGAGTTGGTGGTCCAGTTCAATATCGGATGTACCCATTTGAGAGGTGATGACTGAAACTTTTTCTTATTTGTTAATTTATAGATGAATAATAACAATTATTCTTTTTAGGTTCCTACACAATTTGAAGAAAAAAGTCAAGAACAAATCTCGTGTCGAAGGTTCTATATGTGAGGCTTACATCATTGAGGAGACTGCAAATTTTTGCTCACAATATTTTGAGTCACATGTCAACTCAAAAAGAACAAGAGTTTCAAGGAACGATGATGGTGGTGATTCAATCCAACAATCATTCTTCATTTTTAACTATCCAGGATGCGCAGCTAGAGAATGTAAGACGTTATTTAAAAGACAATGAAATGAAAGCTGCAACAAATTATGTTCTTGATAATTGTGATGAAGTGGAACCTTTCCGAGTGTAAGTTTTACTCAATTGAAAACAAAATTATGTATTAGTTCAATTATTTCTGTGATTAATTAATGGAATGTATGGGTGCAGTCTATATGTTGAGGATTTGAAGGCATCTACACCTCAAATTACAGATCTTGAGGTGAATCAAAAAGTATGATGAGTTTCCTAAGTGGTTTCAACAATATGTAAGTTTTCATTGAGAAATCTACTTGAAATATCCTAGTTTACAACTTAATATCATATTTGAAAGATTTCTTTTGAATAGGTTCTAAACCCGAACAATGGTGTGAGTGTTGAGTTTTTAACAGCCAATGCATGGGGCCCCAAGAGTATTGTACAAACATGGCCAATGTATTTTGTTAATGGGTACAAGTTCAACACAGAAGCATGGGGCCGTCATAAATCCACTATAAATAGTGGTGTGTGCACCAAGGGATCTGATTATGAACAACCAGAGCGTGACTACTATGGCATACATAAGGAAGTAATCCAATTGGAGTTTGTAGGGAAATCACCTAAACGTTTAGTGTTGTTCAGTTGTGAATGGTTTGATCCAACCTTGGGTTGTGGTATGGACATCCATAATGAAATTGTTGAAATTCAAACAACACGAAGGTACAACAGATACGATCCATTTATTTTGCACAACAAGCAATTCAAGTGTATTATGCTCCTTATCTTGCAAGACGTGATAAAGTTGATTGGATGAGTGTAATTAAAACAAAAGCGAGAAGCACGATTAACGCTCCTAGCATTAAAGTTAACCATGATACATATCAGAGCGATGAAATAGAACAAATTGTACCAGCAGAGACTATCTTTGGCAAACTTTCAACTCTGTGGGATCGTGAGGGTGCACTTGAAGAAGTTGATGTGCCATTATCAGTCATGAAGTAAATGAAAATCAACTTGATCATGAAGGTGCACTTAATGATGAACTTGAACTAGCTTCAGACTCAAGTGAAGAGACGAAGATGCATTTATTGAAGATGATACTGAAGATGATGACTTAGAAGACGAGTAGTTATTTGTCTTATATATAAATATGTAGTAAAACTCACATGTTTATTATGTTTAAGTATTTGAATATTATAATATTTTGTTAAGTTACTCTAGATTTGACTTATTTTGCTAAGCTGATATTTTTCGATCTTGCAATCTCTATCTTCCTTGCAGTTAGGTAATTTTCTTACCCTTTAATGTGAAGGTTGCTTTACTATTTTAGTTGAATTTTGATTCTTCGAAATTTCTTTTCAAATTCTTTTATGACGATGTTAGATATTATATTTTACTACTGACGTTTGTTCTTTTTATTATATATAGATGTAGTGGTCGGTCTCACCGTGGTAGAGGAGGACGCACGAGTCAAGGTGGGGGTCGATCCAGGGGTGGAGGCCGATCTAACGACCTAAGATCTCCTTCACCTACCATGCATGGTGTAACAATGACTCCAACACCTCATATTTCCCCACCATCTTCATATCAATCCGATGCTCATGTGCTACTGGAGGAGGAACAAGGTGCTACCATCCAACCTGAAGATGTCCCCCAAGATTTATTTCGTGGTAAACCTTGGGCAAGGATCCCATAGATGGTTAAAATGGATTTATCCGATCAATGATGACTCGTAAGTATTAATTTCCATTTAGTTATACTATTTAATTTTTTTTCAAGTATATTTGTCAACAATGCATTGGAGTTTAAATACTTGTTGGAATGTGTAGATTTTACCCTGTAGTGGACGTTGTTAGGGAGATAACAATGATCATCCATGAAAAATATACTGGGTCATATTACAATGGAAAAGAACTCCTCAGCAAGTCAAAGATATGTGGTTCGAGGAATGGGCGGTTTGTTTCATCACTTATACTTTTACTTTACTTTGAAGTTTTTATTCTGTCTCATCACTTATACTTTTACTTTACATTGTCTCTTGTATTCAGAAATCCTACAAGTGGCTAGACCAACATGCCAGGCACATTAAGAAAAATTGGAATAAAAAGGTTGGTAATCGACTTCGAGGATTGATATGGGCTGTGCACGATGGAGTGAATAAAGATAATGACCCACCGTTGTGGATTTCAGAAGAGGTTTTGAATCAAATGAAAGAGATATGGAACAATGAAGAATTTAAGATAAAAGGAGATCAAGCCAAAAAGAATCGAGCCTCTGTTAAGGTGGTACTATACATAGTTGTGGCTCTATCCTGTAACAGAGCATAAAGGAGGATGGTACATATTAAATTCATTGAAATTTGTTAGTTTATTTAATGTTTCTTTGGATTTTGATTATTTGACTAACAAACTATTATTTTGTGGTAATGTTAGAGGCAAGAATTGGGGAGAGACCAACATGTTTTGACCTATTTAAGCGCACTCATACAAGGAAAGAAAATGGTGAATTTCTTGACCAAAGATCTGCAGATGCTTGTGTAAGTATAAAAATTCATTTCTAATACTTTTGGAATTTTTTATTAGGTCACTTGATGGGAGAAGTAGGATGTTCTGTTTCCATCTTTTGTTGTGCAAGGATAATTATTGGATCACTTGATGGGAAAGTGTGTTCTGTTTCCATCTTTGTTGTGCAAGGATAATTATTGGGTCACTTGATGTTATTACTTATTGATAGATTGACTTTCTTCACTGATTATAGAAAATATTCTCTAATAATATAAATGAAGGTTGCGTTATAAGTGGTTTTGAATCACAGAACTGAGGATTGAAATATTTTTTAATTGTGCCTCATGACTTGAATGAAGGATGTCAAGTTATAGTATGTATGTTTTATTTGACTTTGGAGAGTTTAATTTGTTTGTTTCATCACAAGTCTATGTTGATTTGATATTATTGTGTCCAATATGGATCGAGATTGTAATTACGTGCGTGAAATGAAATTTAGAGTGGTACTTGTAGAAAGACTTAATTCTTGTGTTGGCCTCAAAAGCTGAGTGTGTTGTACATGATATATTAAAATTTGTCAATTGATTTTTAATTTGCAGGTTGAATATACAAGAATGAAGGTAGCTAGATCTTCTCAACCACCTATTGATGGTGCATCCAGTGATTCAATTTCTCTAAATGAAGATACAGCAATTTGGTTAGAGGCGGTGGGAGGTAAAAATAAGAAGGGTCGTGTTTTCGGTATTGGATCAGAGGCAACTGAAATTGGTAGCTCTTCAACTGGGGCTTCTAGTTCACAAGCTAGTGAGCTTGATCATCTATTGCAAGAGGAAATAGATAAGCGGTTAGCAGCAGCAAATGCTACTTTGAAAAAAAACAGTTGATGAGCAAAAGAAGTGAATGCTAGTCTGAAACAAACAGTTGATGAGCAAAAAGAATAGCTGGCTATAAAGATAAGTTTGAAGAATATGATCGTTTGTTTGTTCAGTTATTTTCTAAGCTACAAGGAGAACAAGGTACACCAAAGGACAATTAGTAAGGATGCCAACATGATCAAGAGAGATTTAATGTTATGAATATGACATTAATGTTGACTTATATTTTTTGTTTTTGGAATTTTAACAGCCTTTTGATGCATGGGTGTACAACTTTGTTAGTATTTTAGTCTTTTGTGGATGTGTTTTAAATGAGTAGAACCTTTTAGATGTTTGAAATGTGCACAACAATATGTTTAGTTTATGTGATTTTATAAGTCCATTATATTGTTGTATTTCTGGATTTCTTTTACTGTTATGTGTTGTATTTTCGTCGCAATTTAGACACAGTTCGTCTGTCTGAGAATCCGTCTCAAATATGAAGGTGGAACAGCAATGACAATAATTCATCTTTAATTAGAGACGGAAAATTACAATTGAGCTATGGATCTACCGTGTCCAAACGCATGTTGCAGAAATAATATCAGAGACGGATTAGAGACGGAATTGGCCCTTTTCCGTCTCTGTTTCGTCTCTAATATTATTTCTGCAACCATGCGTTTAGAGACAGGTTTGAGACAGAATTGGCCTTTTTCCATCTCTGTTCCGTCTCTAATATCATTTCTGCAACATACGTTTAGAGACGGAATGGAGGCGGATGATTTAAAGACGAAACCTAAAATTCCGTCTCTAATAATTTGCGACGCGTATATTAAACGACGGAATGGTGTCTGTCTCTGATCCAATTAGAGAAGGAATTTGGGCTCGTTAGAGACGGAAAATTCTGTCTCTAATTAACGTTTTTCTGGTAGTTATCAAGTTTTGGAAACACTCATTGGCGAAAACTGATTAACAAGAAAATCAAGTTTTCGAAACATTCACCGTCGAAAACTGATGAATATCAAGTTTCGGTAACACTCACTGATGAAACTGATGAATATCAAGTTTTCGAAACACTCATCGACGAAAATTGATTACCAAGAGAATCAAGTTTTTGAAATACTCATTGGCGAAAAGTGATGAGTATCTTGTTTTTGCAACACTGACCGGCAAAAACTGATGAATATCAAGTTTTCAAAACACTCATCTACGAAAACTGATTAACAAGAAAATCAAGTTTTCCAAACACTCATTGGCGAAAACTGATGAATATCAAGTTTTCGAAACAATAATCGGCGAAAACTGATGAATATCAAGTTTTCGAAACACTCATTGGCGAAAACTAATTAACAAGAAAATCAAATTTTCGAAACACTCATCGGCGAAAACTGATGAATATCAAGTACACTCATCAGCGAAAACTGATCAACAAGAAAATCAAGTTTCTGAAACACTCATTGGCGGACACTGATGAATATCAAATTTTCGAAACACTCACCGTGAAAACTGATAAACAAGAAAATCAAGTTTTCGAAACACTCATTGGCGAAATTGATGAATATAAAGTTTTCGAATCACGCACCGGCGAACACTGATGAATATCAAGTCTTTGAAACTTATCGGTGAAAACTGATTAACAAATAAATCAAGTTTTCGAAACACTCATTGGTGAAAACGGATGAGTATCATGTTTTCGAAACACTCACTGGCGAAAACTGATGAATATCAAGTTTCCGAAACACTCA